>VYZT01016493.1:292841-320967 GCA_013400735.1 Pomatostomus ruficeps
TTCCCTTTCCCTTTCCCCTTCCCTTTCCCCTTCCCTTCCTTCCTCCCAGTTTTTAGGTGCCCAGTGACCATGTGCCCTAAGCCATAAGTACCACATGTAACTTTGTGGGGCAGCTTTAAAATTCAAATATATTTGATGGTTATCTTTATCCTTGAAATAACTTCTCCTCTGGACTGGGGTTAGGGGTTTGGTCCATTTGCTGTTTGATTTTATCCCGTCTTTTTTTTCTTGGCATCTAGAATTTTTGGAGTCTGAAATTGTCATAGAGTTGTGACAAGTCCAGCTCTGGGAGCTGCCTGATCCTTCTCTCTCCTTCCCCTTTTCCTTTTTCCTCCCTCAGGCTGGGCCCAGGTCTGCCAGAGGGACATTTTCTTTATTTGTGGACAAGCACAGCTGGGTAAGCTGCCCCGAGCATGCAGTGCTCTATGCTATGATTCACTCTTTGTTTTGCCAACATGTTGCTATTTTTTAGAGAGCGGGTAGCGCATCTTCCTGCTGTCTTGGGATAATTTTATAAAGCAGCTTTTAATGGAGTTTCTTATATCTAAAGAACAGTGCCTTTACTGTGAATTCTGGAGTGCCTAAGAATTTGGAGATAGGGAGTGGACAAAAGGAATATATATTTTTTTAGTTTTCTTTTTGAAGTGAGTAATGATTTGACCTGCTCTGTTTCAGTACATGTTACCATGGCGATGACTGCAGGGACTACAACATCCTTTCCCATGAGTAACCACACCCGGGAGAGAGTGACGGTGGCCAAACTCACGCTGGAGAACTTCTACAGTAACCTGATTATACAGCACGAGGAGAGGGAAACCAGGTACTGCCTCTGCTTCCTCTCACCCCTCTGCAGCTTTTCTTAGTGCTTGTTCAAGGGCACTTCAGTCCCCAGGGTTGGGACAGCTCTGGGAAGTTTTTCTGTATGTAGTGACAGGGAGTGAATTCCTAGAGGACACAGGCTGTCTTTGGCGGGATCTGTGAACATCCCAGTCACTGAGTGATCAAGGACCTCCACTTCTGACATTTTGATGCAATTTGCCTCCTCCTCAGTTGCCTTGTGGAAACAGCTCCATGCAGGGTCTTATTTTGCTGTACATATGAGGTTTCTCCTTCTGTGTGAGGAGACCTCTTGATTCCTCTGTATGTGCCCCAGGGAATGAACTCTGCAGAGCTGCTGAGGAGTGGGAGCTTAGTTTGGGGTAAGGCAGTGGCTTGTGATGTCTGTTCCTGCTCTGCACCATGGAGCTCATGCCAAGACTCCCAAACCCTGCAGAAGGAAGTGTATAGGAGATGGGGAACAGGACTGAGAGGTGTTTGATGGGGTGGTGGGGTAAGGGCCAGAGCTGACATGGAAGTAAGGGGCAGCAAAGAAATAACGGGTTGATGATGGAGGGTTTGAGAGGCTCTTGGGTGGGCAGGAAGACTTTTGAGGATAATGTAATCCCCATCTGTAAATTCTGCTTGGGTGGTGCAGCCTGGTACTCCTTGCATGGGAGTATGTGACGGTCATCATCCCTCAGCTTCTCCCAGCAGTGCCCAGTCCTGTCTCTGAGGTGTTGAAGTGGCACTTGAATTAAGTGTCAAAGCACCAAGTGTTTGATTATAATGAATGTTCTGTTGGATTGTCATTAGTGTGTGAAATTATTATTCCCTTGGTAATATGTTTTTAATTGAAGGGTTTTCAGTCAAGCAGCAGGGTTTCTCTCTTCATCATATTTAGTCATTATTCCATGTAATGGAGTTGCTTCCAGTTAGAAGAGTAGACTGTCTATCAAGGGCCTTTAATTTAGGGGATCCTGCGGTACTTCCCAAAGTGCAGAAAGGCACCAGCAGCCTGGCTCCAAGCCTTTGAATTCTTGGCTGCTGCTGGGGGTAACCAGCCTTTGGAAAGCTGCACCCTGGCAGCTACAAAGAGCATCCTGTGGGTGGACAAAAAGGGGTCCTCCAGCCACAGTGCCATATGCTAAGCCCCTAGCACCTGTGGGGTATTCCCAGGCTTTGCTCCCCACTCAGAGCCTCCCAGCCTGGCATGGCAGCAGTTGGAAGAGTTGGAGCTGTGAGCCCTGGCCTGGGCAAGACCCTGGGAGGAGAGGAGGGTGCATCCAGCGGGTAAGAGTTAGTTGGCATGATAGGAAGAGGGACAGGACCAGGTGTGTGACCAGGGGGAGGAGGTCACACAGAGAGGATGGAAGCTGGAGCTGACTGGGGTGTGGGAGATGGAGCTGAGATAGAAATGGTGAAAAAATCACTTTATTCTGGTTTGTAATTCTAATTGTTAAAAACAACCTTAATTCAACAAGATATCTCTAAGGATATACCTTTTCATATATGTTTAATGCCTGATTCTGCAAGTACATAAGCATGTGCTTAAATTTGCTTCTACATTTTCCACAGCTTTGTTCACAAATGAGTAACTGGGGGGAGTGGGGCTGTCTGCCTTCAAATTTCCATTTGAAGCAAATTCTTCAGTAACTGGAGTATGTGAAGCAAAGGTATTGACTTGCTGTGGTGTTATGTTTGGTTTAAATAAATAACAAAAGGTGCAATCCCCTGTTTTTCCCCTTGGCAGGCAGAAGAAGCTGGAAGTGGCTATGGAAGAGGAAGGCCTTGCAGATGAGGAGGTAAATACTGCTTAAGTAACCTTACAAACTGCTTTGCTTTTGTCCCACTGCTTTAAATGGGCATTTGGGGAGCTCACAGAAATATCAGCCAGCATGACAGTGAATTTTATTTTGTAAATGGATGTTGCCCCTGTCAATAACGTGTTTATCAGGGTAGCTGGGAATATGCTCAACTGGTACTTGCAACAGCTAACCAAGGCTTTTCATGCTACCTGTAGTTCTTGTGAGACATGGCCACAGCAAGTATATAGCAAGCTTTTCAAAGATTAAAATTTTTCATATTTTCCAAGAAAAAAAAGGTGGGATGTGGTTAGAAGTGGGTAGAAACCAAAATGCTGCACCAGTTTTTCTTGATTTAAACAATAAAGCATCACACGTTTGCTCCATTTGGGTACAGATGAGGAGGCATCGTGGTCTGGTTGCCATCTCTCAGAACTTTGGTCAATAAATTGCTTTTCTGAGGTCCCTTACACCATGTCTGCCTTCAGGATAGGCTGGGAAATAGGTAGGAAGAGTGTCTCAGTCCTTTTTGAGTTTTTGTGGCTGCTGTAACTCCTGGGAAGTGGGAAAATGAATGTGGGTGTGTATTGCCATCTTGTGGCTTTAAAGGATGCTGTAATCCCAGCATAGTCTGGCAGGTGCCTGATTCAGGGACCTCCTCAGCAGTCTCGAGATCCTGGCATGTTTGGAAGCAGCATTTTGCTCGAGGTGAATCCTGTCAACATTTTCATCAGACAAAACATATGATGGAATTTGGACAGATTTTTCTTTCAGAATTGAGTGCTTGCCTGCCATAAACCTAGTGGGTTTTGTTGTAGATCTGTAACCAGGACCTCTGCTGCTTGCCAAGCTCCTTGTTGCCTGTCATCAGTCTTTTTGGTGGGGTTCAAGTTTCAGCTTTTACTGGTCCTTCACACTGCCCAAAATGAAGAGTCCTTGTCTCAGACAGTAACTTTGCCCTTGGGTCAAACTGGTCACACTTTGTTTGGACCAGTATGATAGCTTTTCTTCATTATTTTTCTTTTTTTTAATAACTAAGTAATACAAATAAAATACCACCACCCACCAAGGAAAAAAAAAAAGCGAAACTGTGCCTGAGGCTTCTATAGAAAAGACCATACTCAAGGTTCATACTTTGAGAAATTCAGATAGAAATGTAGAAGGAGAAGTCTTTCTCCTGTTGAGATTCCAGAGAAGAACTTCCCAAGAAGGGAGGGTGCATATCTTGACTCCCCACTGCCAGATGACTGACAGATTCCTTTGTCTGTGTCCTCAGAAAAAGCTGCGCAGGTCACAGCACGCGCGCAAGGAAACGGAGTTCCTGCGGCTCAAGAGGACCAGGCTCGGCTTGGATGACTTTGAGTCTTTGAAAGTCATAGGAAGAGGAGCATTTGGGGAGGTTTGTGGCATTCTTGCTTGAGCATGAGATTAAAATGGGATGGACCACTGCAATGAAACGTTTTAATTACAATTCAATGACTTGTTCTATTGCAGAACAGCAGCTATTTGTGTCGTTCTCCAAGTGTGATAAGTCTAGTGATTAATCACATGCATTGATTTCCCAAGGCTTCTGGAAAGACAGTTTTCCATGGCTTCCCACACTCATGTTGCCCCCATGGCCCCCTGAAATTATGGATTTGCAGTGGCACAGCTGCTCTTGATAAACATCCTTTCTGCCCTGTGTCATATCAGTTATTTCTCCTCCTGAATTTCAACCTACACCGTCCAACCTACCTGGAATTCACTGTGCCTGCTGACTTTTCCTAAAACAATAACATTTCCTCACTAGTGTGTTAGTGTTATACATGGTGCAAAATAATCCCTTTTTCAATGTGTTTTTAAATATTTAACAAGAGAACTTCTCCATGCCTGGCAGTTGGGAGCCTTCCAGTGGATTTCTGAGGCAGAGAAGACTGACTGAGTTCTCTCCCTCATTAAAGGTCCGCCTCGTTCAGAAGAAGGATACAGGTCACATTTACGCCATGAAGATACTGAGAAAAGCAGATATGCTGGAGAAAGAGCAGGTTTGTGATCTATAAGGCCCCTAAATTTCAAACTTACCCTGTCTAGAAAATATTTTCCCCCTTTGGAAGCCCCTGTAATGGTCTGGCAGTCCAAAGAGTCTATGGCATTGCTACCACAAAACAAAAGAAGCAGATGTTAGGAAAAAAGATTGTGTAACTGCGTTTAAAAAATACTTTATTTACAACCAATTTGGAATAATGACAAAGATTTTCTTTCTCTCACCTTCTCAACACGGAGCTTCTAGTAGTGAATCTATAAAACTGCATTTCAAGGAAAATGCTTCTGGGAAAAATAATCCTGTGGCAAAGTGAAAACAGAAGTATTTGATGTTTTCTTTCAAAGAAAACCAGCAGAAATCACATTGTTCATCAGCTTTGTCTTCCTTAGGTTTGCTTTATAGTTGAGTCTAATCTTGTTGGGGTTTTTTTTGCTTTGATTGTGTTAGTGTGGTTTGGGTTTTGCTTTTACTTTTTAGCTAACTATTCACCGTCAGGACACAGCAAGTACTGTAGCACCACCAAACAAAGAAATCCAGGGTGGGTGTCTCAAGAGACAAAAGAGGACTTTTTTCATACTAATCCAAACCTTACCCATCATTTGCACATCATTTCCCTGCAGTAGTGGTACTTTATTTTTTTTCCTGGCACAGATTATTTTGTCTCCTGCAGCCCATGCCCTGAATTTAGGGAACCAGAGGAGCAGTGTGGTGTGCAGAACAGCCAGGATTTGTGTGGTGCTGCCCCATTTTAGAACCTGATGTGGGAAGGAGTCTGAGTTCACGTTCCACGTTCAGTCTGGGACAGTGGTCTTCCCTGGAGAGTGTTTATCTGCTGGATTTTTCATTGCCTGGCTTGTTCCATGGAGAGCAATAGAGGACATGCATAAAAAAAGAAATTTTCTAGCATTTTTCTTTTTCCCAAGCCTGGTAGCACTGGGAGAAATCCTGGCTATTTTGAAGCAAAGTTTTCCTATTGTATTTTAGAGCTGCATTGAGGAGTGGAGGGTGGAAAGAAATACTTTCTAGTGAGACTAAATAAAACCAGATAAATCCCAGTTGGAGGGTCTCCTGCAAAGGGAGAACCTTTGCCCCATGCAACCCTGTGACAAGATTCATGTAAAGATGTTCCTCACCAGCAGAACTGGGGAAGAGATGCAGAAAACTGTTTGCTGCTTTTCTTACAGCTGTCAAGAAATATTTTTCCATGCATATGTCTTTAATTTTTCCTCCAGGATGAGGGTACATTGTACTGAAAACACACACCCCTCCTTGAATTTCCATTATTCTTAATTTCCAGCAAATTATGAGGTAGCAGCTTTCCATATATTTTACAAAGCCTTAGCTGGAACTGGAATATCCTGAGCAAGGTCAGATATTCCTGAACTCACTTGAACTTCTTCCACCAGCTTTGTCAGTTCTTTCTAACAAACAGAACCAGCTTAACATTCTGGGCTTTGTGTTTTTAGAGAAACACTAGGATCTAGTAAAAAATAATGAAAAATATGAGCATGGAAAGAGCTGGAAAAATAGTTCCTTTGCTAAAGGTCATGAAAATATGCTGTAGGACTAGGATTGTAATATGATGTTCCTTGTTGAAATATTTCAGTATTTGTCCTTTAATAATAGTAATTAAAAAAAAATTTTAGGTGGCCCATATCAGAGCAGAAAGAGATATTTTGGTTGAAGCGGATGGAGCCTGGGTAGTGAAAATGTTTTACAGCTTCCAGGATAAAAGGAACCTTTACCTAATCATGGAGTTCTTACCCGGAGGTAAGCTGGGTGCTGGGGCATCAGGTGATACAGGTGCTTCATCCTTAGCTTTTAGTGGCAGCTTTATCAAAGGAACAAACATGCTGTATAATTTGCGATAATAAAAATGTTAACACCCTTTTAAGTTACGTTCCAGTCATGTGACCATTCCTGATTCTTAATGAAAGGAAAAAGGTTGTGAAGGGGTGTTAAACAGACTTGAATTACATAATTCTTCTAATAGAAATTCCTGCTTTTTATGGCTGAAGCTGTTAACAGCAAAAACAAAACTGTTCAAACAGTTTGTGCAGTAAATTTAACATGTGTAAAAATCCACTCTATTTTCCTTCAATTAAAATTCCCATTTAGGATTTTCAGCTAAAAAAGTAAGTTGGGTTTGTAGGTCCTTGCAGCAAGAGTTTTATAATTAGTAACTATATGGCCAGCTACAAGGTTAAATTTGGGTTCTGCTGGGGTTTCTTATAGTCTTGTGAGTCACATTAGTCTTGTGATTTAAAATGTTCTGATCCCTAAGCTGCATTTTCTTCTCTTTGATGAGGTGACATGATGACCTTACTGATGAAGAAGGACACTTTATCAGAGGAGGAGACCCAGTTTTACATTTCTGAGACAGTGTTGGCCATCGATGCCATTCACCAGCTGGGATTTATCCACAGGGACATCAAGCCAGACAACCTCCTGCTGGATGCCAAGGCACGTACTGGCCTCACCAGCTGCTGGTGCTTACAAGATCCCGGGCTGCACATCCTGCTGCTGATCAGTGGGAGCCACTGGTGCCACCCCAGAGCTTTAAACTGGCTGGAGGGAGGGCAGGGCGTAGCCACTGTATTTTCCTTGTAGAACACCAATATGCTTAAACAAAGCCAAATCTTACTGAGAAGCCTTTTAACCATTTCAAGGCAAGGGTTTTCAGGGAGAAAAGCCACTCAGGGTAACCAGATGCTCATATTCATACACAGCAAAAGGTGATACTCTTGCTTTCATGCATCTTGAAGTACCTGTGGACAATTCAGACAATGCTACATGTTCCATTCCTACAGTTACATTTATTCCATCACCCTGTGGAAACTTCCTCAGTTAGACTGACTATTCTGGCCAAGAAATGCACCCAGTAAGCATCCCCAAATCATGGAATTACCTAGGTCTTTAAGATCATGGAGGCCAGGCATTATCACAGCATGCACAGGTCTGTCAGGTTTGATGGGTTCTATCTAGCTCTGATGGCTGGAAACCTGATTAAAGCCAAGGTTACCATCAAAACAAAGCAAAGGAAGGCTTTCTCGGTCACAGTGGTATCCAGTTCAAAACAAAACCAGGCAAAGTAGCTGCCTTCAGCTGTTGGGAAATTGTAGGTATAACCATTCCTGGGAAGCCACAGCCTGTTGGAGAGAAAACAGACCCTTCCAGTACACGAAGGTTTAGTCATTGCTTCCCTGCTTGTCCTATGCCAGTCCATCATGGCCTTGAGAGGGCATGTGCAGTGATTAAAACTTCCTTTTTTTCCAAGCACTACCAATCTAAATAATTGTTTCATGTTTTCTGATTATTTTTTATTTAGGGTCATGTAAAGCTGTCCGATTTTGGGCTCTGCACAGGTTTAAAGAAAGCCCACAGAACAGAGTTCTACAGGAACCTCACACACAACCCACCAAGTGACTTCTGTGAGTATGAGCTGTCCTAGTTTAACATGTAAATGCTTTTGAGCTGCAGCTGTGCATTGTACCTGTGTTTCTCCTGGGATAAGCAAGATGGGGCAGGCTGATTGCATTTAATTGGAAAACTGGAAATGCCTGTTCCCTGGGACATGGGAGCATTTCACAGGCAAGAAATTACGACTTCTGCAGTGATCATGTATTTTTGCACATTCATACAGTGATATGAATACACATAATGTGATATATCTGTATTTTAATGTATTTTTCATAATGTTAGTGAAGTTACAGAACTGCTCTTTCAGGAGGAACATGGATTTCATGTGCCAAAGTCAGTGACAGTCTCATGAAACTTTTCAGAAGCTGATCTAAAAATTTTAGCAAGTTCTGATTTAGCATTGCTGATGTTGTGTCCTACTTACAAGAGTTTCAGCTGTGCATTGGACAGTAGTTACTCTCATGTTCACATTTTCAATTATAATCAAGTATTTGTTTCTAGACTAAAGGATTCTAAATAGACAAAACAGTTATTTTAAACTGGAACCCTATGAATCTTTTTTCTCTTAATTCTCACAAATGCCTTTGTTTTTAATAACTATTTTGTAAATTAGCATTTCAGAATATGAACTCAAAGAGGAAAGCAGAAACATGGAAGAAGAACAGGCGACAGCTGGTGAGTTAATTAAATAATGTATAATTTTTGTTTTGTTTTTAAACTATTTACAGAAAATGTTAAATTAAAACTCAGTGCTAATGCTCTTGGTTTTTAAAACCTGCAAGGCCTTCATATGTCACTCTCTACAAGCTCCCAAAATCACAAATAACTTGAAAGAAGGGGGCCCAGGTTGGAATAGCAAGACCCTGCTCCTCCCTATGCATTTGTTTCCCTTGTGAGCCTCTGGACCTCAGCAAAGGTGCCTGAGGTGTCAGGTGAGCCTCAGGTGTCAGAAGCCGTGTGGGCAGGGTGTGTCTGGAGCTCCCTGCAGCACTGTCCTGGTGTGGACACTGTGACCTCCTGGGTCTGATTGCTGCAGCCCAGTCACAAGCAAATGTGTGGCTGCAGGATCCCTTTTTTAGAGAATTGTGGGGAATTCCCGTTCTGCTGGACGGGGATGTGGTGGAAAGGCTGTGGGAGGGTGTTGGCGCTGGAGTGCTCCAGCCTGAGTTTGGGATGAAGAGTGGTCACAGAATAGGAGAAGCTGTGGCATGAACTGAACCAAAGCAAAGTGTCTGTCAGCCATGGAATTTCAAACTTTCATCCCTGCCCATGATTTCCACCAAAAAACCTCAGCTGTCAAGTTTTGAAACCTTTTCTTTTTCCCCACTCTGTTTAAAAAGTGATCTACTGCAATATTCCCAAAAGCTTTAGGGTAGTCTCCTCTTTTCTCAGGAGACATAATGAGATTACTTTATGACCATGCTGCCTTGTGGAGCTGTATTTCACAGCCTTATTCCAGCCTGGAATGAGATCCCTGAAAAGACTTTACATCAAGTCTAGTAAAGGCTGGTGTGGCAGAACTGTGGTGAAGAACAGTCCCACAGAGATAATAAAAGGCCAAAATGACAACTTGCATCAACACTGTGGAAAAGGAGCCACATTTTTGATTTTCCGTTGGTTCAGCCGTAAATATCTTGGGTCTGTTCAATCAAACAAAGTGTTTCTTTATGGTCAGACAAATGAAAATAAAATATTTTTGTGGCAAAACTGCTTTTGAGGGACTTTGTTGGTCTTGAAGGATTTTGTTGTTGGGTTTTGGGGTTTTTTTCTCCCTCCTGCCCCATGGAAGATTTTTCATCAGTAAAGAGAAATTCCCAATAAACAGCTTGTGTATCGTGAATGTCACACCTGGGAGTCTACCACTGATTATGTCTTTAAAAATAAACAAAGATGACCACACTAGAACTTCTTGGGTGTTTTTGTAATGCAGCTGCCTGAAACTTTAGCTAAGATGACCTTCTGATATTGCAGTTGCAATATCCTATGATTTCATCACATTAAAGAGGATGGATTCCATTTATTTTCGAAGTTCTCTGTGTTTATTAATATAAAAAAATAATATTCTTGTGATTTTAGTTCCTGTGAGTTCTTAAATTATGCATTCTTGCTCACCCAAACAACAAGACCCTGCATATGAATCCCCAGGAAAAGGTATTGCAAATTATAAAACCACAGTATTTATTTTTTAGAGAGAATATTCTTTTTTTTTCCAGGCGTATTCTACTGTGGGAACCCCGGACTACATTGCTCCAGAAGTGTTTATGCAGACTGGGTACAACAAGCTGTGTGACTGGTGGTCCTTGGGAGTGATCATGTATGAAATGCTAATAGGTATGTTAAAAACCCCAACTTAAGAGTGGTTCAAAGGTAACAGGATCCATTTGTTCTGAAGAGAAAACTTCTGGCTAACAGTTGTTAGACTTGGAACCCCCAGTGACAAAAGCAGAGGCCCAGGTCACTGTTCTCCTGGAAAATCTTATTAATTTTTGATTTGTTTGTGCAGGATATCCACCTTTCTGCTCAGAAACGCCACAAGAGACTTACAGGAAAGTTATGAACTGGAAAGAAACGTTGGTATTTCCTCCAGAGGTGCCCATTTCGGAGAAAGCAAAAGATTTAATTCTAAGGTAAGTAAGAAAAACCCAATTCTGGCCCATTGCCCAGCCAGGGCCATCTTCTATCAGAGTACATTCCTGTTCTGTGTGAAGGAAGCTTTATGTTGGAGGGAAGGCTGGTTTCTTCTGTCACCATCCTGGATGGATTTTTTTAAGTCTTTCTCCCTTTGCTGTTTGTTTAACATGAAGGAATGAGCTGGAATGATCTTGATTTGTACCATGGCATCAGGAGAAACAGGGCAGACCAAAAATAAAGTGATGAACACAGAACTTTTCTCTTCTCAGAGGGGGCAAGAAAATAACCACTCACCAGCATTTAATGCACTGAACAGAAATCTTTGGATGTTTTGGATTTACTCACTTCTTTCAAAAATCCCAGTTTTTAATTTGCATTGAGGTTTTTGTGAGGGTTTTGGTGACAAGGCCAAGCAGAAATGCTCTCTTGTCCTGGGAGGGTTGGGGGCGGGGAGGCACACTGGTTTTGGGTTTGGTATTTTTTCCTTTTTCTCCTTTTCAAAGTTAATGTTGTAGCCTTATACAATTTTGTTACAGGCAAAAAGGGGAATGTACTTCACAAAACTAGAATTTATTATGAGTTCAAGCAGTGCTCCAGTAACCTACAGAAAAATAACAAATATAAGAAACAGTTATCCTGCATCCGGTTAGTGATACTAACAGCTCAAATAATTGAATTATTGGTAACCCTCATGAATAAGTTTGTGTAAAACAGTTATATTGCATTTTCAGTGTCTATTTCTCTCGTGTTCTGCTCAACCTTCCTTGTCAGCATCCCAAGTTCTTCACCGGACAGAGTAGAGCATTACTGCTGAGGATTTCTTGCTCCTCAAGCCTGGCTGTGTTTGAGGAATTTTTAGATACTTCAGTACATTTGTTAGCATGTCTTGCTCATGAATCTGCTTACACAATGACTACTTGAATTTATCAGTTTGTCTCCACAAGGAGAAGGGTTAAAATTGGGGTAAAACATCTTAGTTATAGGTAATCTACTAAAATGAGGTCAAAACCGCTTGGACAACAACCACCTGGGCATTTTGGGTACTTTGCCCATTACAGCTTGGACAGGTTGGGCACCGTGTGTTTGGCTTAAAGGGAGATGCAGACAAAGCTGAAGATATTTGTTCTAGGTACAGATAAATCCAAAGTAAAATATGCTCAAGTTCAGACAAAGCCTGACAAACCCTGTGGCCTGCTCTGGCTGAGTGTGGTTCAGGGTTTGAGGTCTGGTGTTAGTCCTTGGCACCACCCAGCCTGCCGGGCTGCAATACAAACACAGGCAGGTTTTCTTCCTCAGCTACAAGCAAAAGAACTTTGATTTATAATTGGAGACAGTTCTTGGCCTAACCTGCCATGTTACACATGCAGAAAATGGCTGGGGTTTAATGAATTCCTAGGCAAATGTTGGTATTCCCATCTCCTGGATGAGATACTTAAGAGGCTTTTCCAGCCAGCTCAGCATCAGTCCAGAGGAGAAGGGTCAACCCCTGCTGCTCCCAGCAACAAATCCCTGAGATCACTGAGTTACTGTCAGAGAGCTTCCACCTCCCTATTTTCCTTCTTTAGGATTTTAGGCTTTTCCTGCCTGTCCTGCTTGAGCAGGTAATAGTCCCCATCTCACCAATTGTCTCCAATTTCACATTTTTCTTCCTGCTATTTCACATCTGCTTCTCATAAACTGACAATTTCTTCTGGAGTCTGAGCTGAGATTATGCAGCAGGGCTGTATCAGAAACAGCACCACCTGCACCTCTGAGGAGAGGGAAGGGGGAGAATAGGGACACGGCATGTTTGGAATGGGCTGGCTCACTGGGATTCCGGAATAAAACATCAGGGAGCAGTCCTGATTTACCGAGTATATCTATTCTTCTTAGTTTGACTTTGAAACATCGATGTTTAAATAGCTGAGAACATGCAGACGAGTTCTCAGTAGTAGGGATTTAAACCTCCATTCCAAACTGATCTTACAGGACTAGAACATGCAGCAACTTCTCACAAACCTGGAAGATGGGGATGCGGCAGTTTAGAAAAGGTGTCAGTTATTGGCATCATAGCTTTTTGTTTTGGAATTTAACAATGTTCTGCTTCTATTGTTTCCCTTCTCTCCTGGATGCAATGGGCTGCTTTGATGTTACCCCAAGTGGTGGAACAATTTGAAAGAACTTCTTGAAATTATTGATACTGGATACTATTGCTTCTGTCCGAATTTACTGTAACATCCCCTTTGTTTTTCCCCTTTTTCAGGTTTTGTATCGACTCAGAAAATAGAATTGGTAGCAATGGAGTAGAGGAAATTAAAAGTCATCCATTTTTTGAAGGCGTAGACTGGGGACATATCAGGTATGTATACACACACATGTTTTACAGGGAGAACAAAAGCCATGAAAGCAAGAATTTAATGTACTATGAGGTCAGGGACAATTATTTCCAATTTATCTTTCATTTTGAAAGGCAGCTACTGGCATAGGTGGGTGACACTGAAGGTTTTCAGGACTTGGTGCCATGCATAGAAATGATCGGAGTTTAACTGTCTTGAGATACCTCAGATTGCTCCAGACTGTGCAGAACGGAAAGAAATTGTTGTAGGGTGGCTGCGGATTTAATTTTAAGTGTAGTAATTACAACTGTGATGAGTTTTCAGCTGTAAATCACTGCCTTTCCCACAGTGCTGTGCCCCAGTGTGAACCTTTTGGTGGGACAGATTCCTTGGGCAGTTTCAAAAGCCACCTTAAAACTCCTTCAGGGGCTCTCTGACTGTGGAGCTGCTGAAGCAGAGCCAGCCTGGTCTGGGTGAGAGATGCTGAGTGTCACAAAGAGGAGCTACATCAAAAGGTTTGGGGTGAGGTCCAGGCTGATGAGCACTGGAACTGGAAAGCTCTGGGTGCAAGTGCAATCCTGCTGGGCTGGGCTTGTGAAACAGAGTAACCACAGTGGTGGCAAGTGACAAGATCATGGTGATAGTTGTGTGGCAGATAAGTGTGGAATGCTCTCTCACTTAATGGGGAAATGATGTTTGTCCCAAGCCTGCCAGGAAGACACCAATAGGGACAGGGAACCAAACAACCTCCCCATAGTGTCAGCAAACAGGAGAGTCAGATTCATCTGTGATGCACTCAGTGGAACCCTTGTGCGCTGCATTAAAGGGAAGTTGTAAGTGTAGAAAGTTACATTAAAACTGGAATATAATGTCTCATTTCCCAATATTCACCCTTCTGGTATTTATCCTTATTTTCAGGGAAAGACCAGCTGCAATCCCTATAGAAATCAAAAGTATTGATGATACTTCCAACTTCGATGAATTTCCTGAATCGGACATTTTACAGCCAGGTGAGGCTGCCGTTGTGAACTCCAGATTTCCATCTGACATGCCAGAATACTCCACAGATGCCTTTGTTGTTGTTTATCCTCATTTTTCTGATGCCCTAATCAAATTAGTCTCTAGATCAAGTCTCCATATTTTCTTTTAAATATGAATGTAAACCTGTGATCTCTCATAGCTGCAAAGCCCAGAGATGTATTTAAGAGTTAAAACCATTGGTAAAAATGGTTTGCACAGGTAGTGAGCACAGACAGCAGTGGAGTTTTCTGCCAGGCAGTCTGTCTAACCAGATTCTGGTGAAACATCATGCACTGATTTGCTTTTCATCTTCAATGACTTTTGAGGTTTGTGCCAAACATAATTGTTGAGATATTTGTGAGTAAGAATTTTCAGACAGTTGATTACTTAACACAATAATTCACGAACCTGAGTGGCTCTGTAAATCACTTCAGGGTTTTTTATTGTTGATTTCTCTTGGCAAGTTGTAGGAAATTTTCATATGTAAAAGGCTTGGTTCTCTGACACACAAATAGTCCCAGGTCCCACTGTTTTCATTTACTTGAAGACTGGCAGATGCTTAACAGAGATTAATTACTGCCAGTGCTAAGTGTAGTTGTGTTAACAGCCGTAAGAATTATCCAAAAGCTGTTGGTTTTTTTTTTTTTAAAATGGCTTTTATTTAATGGTGAGGAAGTTTATCCTTGTGATGCAAAGCCACCCATCTCCAGTGTCTAAGCTGGTTAAGTCCATATTTGGATAATGCCAAGGACATTTGTATTATTTTGGCATTTCAGACCCACTGAAAATGGTTCTGTATATGTAGATACCTTAAAATCAGAACATCAGAAATGTCATGGGGTTTGTAACTGCATATCCTTGTGTGTGTTAGAAGCTTCTGTCAAGGTATGGAAGTATGGTAAAGTGTGTAGACATAATTAAAAAAAAAAGCAAAGCAAAACTCCCTCTTTTTCTGTTTCAGAGTTCTATCCTGAACTTCTAACTCAGATCATTGACAAAAGACAACTGACCTGATTAGAAACAGGATTTCTTCCAGGAGTTTCTGCTGACTAAGGAAATGAGAGTTCAGGGCTGTTTAGCTCTGTGAAAAGTCCTCTCAGGAGCAGCCTGGGTTTAACTGTTCTAATGTGTGTCTGCTTTTGTTTTCTGAATCCTAGTGCCAAACACGACAGAACCCGACTACAAATCCAAAGACTGGGTTTTCCTCAATTACACCTACAAGAGGTTTGAAGGGCTCACCCAGCGTGGCTCCATCCCTTCCTACATGAAAGCTGGGAAGTTGTGAAACGGAACACAACCCCCCAAAGGAAATTGCAAACACAAACCTCAGGTAGCTGCATCACCAGGCCCGCTTGGCGTTAGTTATCCACACATCGACTCTGGTGCGCATCAATTTCACACGGAAATTCTACAGGATTAGGATTTCTAAGACTACTACAGGAATTAGTTGGCAGTGCCAGCTGGCTTTTCTTTTTTTTTTTTCCTTTTTTTTGATATTTGAATATTTTTGTTAACTTTATTATACAAAGGTACTGGAATAAAAGGAACGTGCATCCCTTTTCCTGCACTGCCTACGTGTGGATAACGGTTGATTATGCCTCTCTGTACTGTGGCTTTATTTGTACTGTAAACCATCTAATCCAGCCAGGAGGGAAACATATCATTTGATGCAGCATTGTTGTTGTACTGCTCACCTGGTGGGGTTTAGATATGCAGTATAAAAAACCTGTCCACATTTGCAAACCTCTCTGAGCAGTTGCTCAAGGGCGTTCCATTTGTGGACTGCAGATCCCCCGTGAGTGTAGCACATGGAATTATTTTAAATAGCAGTGTCCTCTGGGCCTCCTTGTGCCCTGTGTGCCCTCTCTTGTCCCCAGTGCAGGACTTTATCAGCCCTTTATCATCATTGCTTTTGTCCCTTTTCCCACAGTGTGAGGCAGTCCCTGTGATCTGTTTAGTGATATTTCTGCTTTAAATGACAGTTGGCAGTATTGCTGTTTGAAGTGATGATGCCTGCTGGCAACTTCAGAGAAAAGAAAAGGAATCTGAATAAAAATTATCAATATTTTTAGCAGAAGGGAAACGTTCGGATACGAAGTTTTGAGGAGATGGCAGAGTTTTCAAGACTGCATTTCTGCCTCTGCTCTAAAGCAGAAACTTCTCCATGTGGAAGCTCTGGTTTTGCTCATCAGCCCAGCAGCAGTTCAGGACTGAGCTGCACTCCCTGAACAGTTTGCAATTATCTGGTCCCTGGTGACTTTCTCTGCCTGTACTCACAGATTATCTGCAGGTCTTTGAAGCTGTCACAGTGCAGCAGAGATCTCTGCTGTCATTTTCTGGTTAGAAGAGATGTACAGCAATGAACAATTCTCCAGTGGCTGAAAAGGCAGAGTCACTGTTGCTGTCCAGTGAAAGGCACCCTAAAATCTCTGCAGCTCCCTCTGAGTGAAGCACAGGATGTTTTGGCACACAGTAGGAAAGATTACATTGGACGGGCTTTTGCAGAAATATGAAAACTACTGTTATAAACCCATTAGATAAATATCTGTTACTGTTAGGCACTGTGGTATCAGCTGTTCTGAATTATTTGTATGCTCTGAAAAACACACTGGGATGTTCTGCTGCATGAGAGCCCATTTGCCAGCAAGATTTCTGTGCATCAGTGCCTGTGATGTACAGGCAGTCTTCCCTGACCCAGCCAGGTTACCTGATCCAGCCTTTCCTCCATGGTTTTGTCTCCCTTGAAGCATCTGATCTCTGTTATTTATACCAAACAGTTTCAGTCTTCTGCTCATCCAAGAGGAGTAGCCAGTGCCTCAGGGCCCATCCAGTGTTATATCAGAGCAAAGCTAAGCTAAGCTTCTGCCTGAATGCTGGACTGAGGTGGGAACAGCTCCTTGATCTCCCAGATTTGCTTCCCAGACCCTACACTAATTAACATCCCTGTATTGCTGTTGGGACAAGGTCCTTAAAAATTCTCCAGTGTCATTCTTAGCCTTGTCAGTGTGGTGAAGCTCAACCTATGGCCATCCAAAGGCTGTACAAAAACAATAACTCACTTAAATCCACCTTTCAGGCATCGTTCTGCTAATGCCCCAACAGCTCCTGAGGCTTCTCAGGAAAGGAAATGCCTTTTCTAAGGTCTTGAATCCAAGACAGGGAAGCTCAGGCAGAAAAAAACCTGAGAGGCAAACTTGGCCTCAGAGGACACTGCTATTCAAAACAATTTTCATTGGTTTTAATTTCCAGTCTCATCCATGGGGCACCGTGTGCACTGGAATTGGAATTCCTGCAAACACCACCTTTCAGAAGAGCACAGTAACCCCATTAGCGTGACCTACAAAGAAGTCTTCTCTCAAACTTGTTGAGACAAGCTCAGTTTCATGGAAACTGCAAATGCTCAGTGATACTGGTGATTTTTTTGGGGGTTCAGGGGAGGGCAGAGAAATACACATTTAATTTAAAGCTGTCTATTAAACAACTATGTACATACTCACTGGGGAAAAAGCTCAACCCTTCTATTTGCAACACTAAAGATAATACTCATTTAAAACTTCAGATGATTAATCATATCAGTGCTCACATAGGAGTTATATCCATAAGGAAACAGCCTGCAGCCTATCTAGCATAAACTCCTGTATTGTGGTAGTTGACTTTTTAAAATTTTTTTGTAAACATAGCATTATTTTAATCAGTAAGTCAAGTTAAACAATATTAACTACTGCTTTTAGGATGATAGGGGTTTTTTTAAAGGTAAAACTGTGACACTGTAACGGATTAAAGAGAATAGCAGGTTAATCTACATTGGCTTTCAAAAAAAAAAGGAAGTGCAACATATCTTTAGTTTTGTTATTTCTGTCTGATTCCTTTGGATGGTTGTGTGTTTTCCTTTGGCAGTGTTTGTCACTGTGCCATTTATTTTTCTTATTCTTGGAGTACCAAAGATCCTGAAATGGCTTGATGATTGCAACCATGTGAAAATTTATTTTCTGGAAGTTTGTTTTGTTAAACTTTTGTTAAAATGTGGAATTATGTATGCAAATTGTTATCAGAAGTTTGCTGGGACGTTTACCTATTCCAGCAGGGAAAACTTGAGTGCGTTGATGGAAGTGGAGAGCCTGAATCCAAATTCTGGATCGGAATTCCCTGAAAGTGGGGAGGAAGCTTGGATTGGGAACTGCAGCTGAGCTTTTGCATTTTGTTCCATCTCTAATCAGCATGAGTGAGTGGCCTTAGGTACAGGACATCAGCGGAGGTTGTCTCATGTGCAAAAGGAGTTTTAAAAAAAATTGCCAGCATTCAGAAATCAAATCTTGTTGATACTGCATTTGCACTGTTCAATTTGCCTTGCTGGAGAGTTATAGAAGTGTTATTTTTATAGGTCAATTGTTCCCCACCTGAGCCGTTGGAGACAGTCTGGGATAAGGGCACCTGCCAAGGGGAGTTCAGCCAGGGGCACCAGGAATGGGCACCAGGAATGGCACACAGCTCTGCTGACAGCTCCTTCCCCAGGGATGCCATTCTTCCTGTGCCCAGAGAGCAGGGAATGCTGCAGTCTAGCCCAGGTAATGCTTAGGAAGTGCTCTCACTTTCTCAATAACACAAGCAATTGCAGGCATTGTAACACACTGAACCTTGTCCTTTTACTGCTGGGATCTCACAGCAGCCTGTTCTTGGAGGTGAAATGGCAATTGCTATATTTTTCCTAGACTGTTTCATTAGTTGTGGTTGGGAAAGTTACATAGAAGCATTATAAAAATTTATATGAGGCTTTTTACAGCATTTGAAAATAAAAGTAGCATTGTTTTTGTAAGGTTGCAGTTCTTGGTTTTTTTCACCCCGGTGTACTGGATTTCTCTTCCAGAAAGGGAGACATCTAAGGAATTGAGATCCTATCTTGTGGATTCTCATCTTGAATTCCACCGACAATGAAACACCCCAGTGTTGTTACACTCAATCAGAATGCAGAGAAAGCAAATATTGTTTGACTTGTCCCACCTGCAGTCACGTGAAGCTGCTTCTTAGTTACTGACCTAGAGAATCTTACCTTCCCCATAGGCTGTAATTTATCCAGGAAAGGCTTTCAGGGGCAGTTGTGTCCTTTGATCCCCTATAGAAACCTTTCTGTCCTACTGTTCTGCTTTCCCTGCCGAGCTCAGAGTGGCAGCAGCAGATGCAATGAAAGTTCTGTAAAAAATGATTAGAGTGGAGCAGCTGAAAGCCAAGAGAAGTGAGCAGCCACTGCCTGGCCTTGTCTGAAGCCCTCCTGAGAAGAATAGGAGGACTCCCTCCCTCCAATTCCTGCTTTCAGTAAAGGTAAAAATACAATGGAATTTTGCAAATTCTATTTAATGGGATCACCCTTTTCTTCCCTTAACTATGCATGATTGTATGGCAGAGCTGCACATCATAAGGAAATACAAGTTTAGTTCTTTACCTCCTTGCGTTACCAAATCAGGTATTCCTCAGAAAAAGCACTTGAATGGCAAATATGATGGGTATGCCTTCAGTATGAGTAATTCTCTTTTAAAATCTTATCTTAGTTTAGGGTTTATCAGACATAGTGCAAATATCTACATTTTTCATTCCTTTGCTCTTATACAAAGCGTGCCTGGTACCTAAGCAAACCAATTATGCTTTGGGCAATAAAGGGATTTTTCTGATAATCTTCCTATGGAAAGAGAAGGGAGGAGTATCCAAAACAGTCTGTCTCTCTTGGCAGTGAGGACACTAGTGGTTCCCAGCTCTGGACTAGGCAAGAATATATTTGCAGTTCAGGAAGTGCTTAATGTATTTGTAAATGTAAAAGGCTGCCAGGCATTGGAAGGGGCTGCCCAGGGAGGTGGTGGAGTCCCTACCCCTGGAGGTTCTTAAGGAAAGACTGAACATGGCACTCAGTGCTCTGGGCTGGGTGACAAGGTGCGCATTGGTCGCAAGTTGGACCCAACAGTCTTGGAGGTCTTCTCCAGCCTTCATGGTTCTGTGATTCCATTTCTCTAAGGTAATGTGATTCATCACACATGTAAATTTTAAATACCAGAGAGGTACTAAAGTGCCTGTCCCACAGCTGAATTTCCAGGTGAAAGCGGATTCTATATGTGGGTGTAGTCCCTGTCCCCTGTGAGCCACACTGGGTTCAGCCATGCCAGGCTCTGCAGCATGGAATGCCTGCTCCTAAAAGCCACCAGGTTCCGGGTGTACTAATACTGGGACAGCTGAAGGGCAAATTGGTGTGTCTATCACACACTGAACGGGTACTGGGGTTTGGACACTTCATCACTCAGGAACACTGCTGCAGTGGGTGTGAGAGGAAATTAATGTCTCCACCGCAGAGAGAGCTCATCTCACCGCCTCCTGCTCCTCCCACCACCACTTCTCAGGTTATTTGAGCCCCTGGAGGTGCCCGTTCTCAGGGGACATGGGGCACACAGGCTTCAACCTCCTCGTGCTGCGGAGGGAAATTAGCGCAGGTTTCTCCCTTTCCAACCAAGCCCGAGCTCTGCTAGGGACAGTTTGTTTTGGATCTGAACCAACCCTCGGTGCAACATCTTGTTTCCATACCAGCTGCTTTAATCTGTTTCTAGCGAGCAACCATCTGCTGCAGCTTCTCCCTCCTCCAGGAGTACATGCTGGCTCTCCATCCTGTCCCCAGGCAGTTCATTTCCATTGGTACCAGCTCCTTCCCCTCCAGGTGCCTTCGCCCATCCTCCCTGCCCCAAAGACAAAATCTTTGCCCTTCCCTCTATATTTCCTGTGCTTGAAATTGAGTGATGAGAGGGCAGCTCGTCAGCAGAGCGAGCGCTGAGACCTTGAAGCTGTTACGTAAAAGTGTAACCACAGCCCCTGCTCCACATCTTGCAAGAGACTGCAGCTACAGAGAGCAAATGTTACAGGCACATGGAGGTAATGCCTTCCTTCCTTCCTTCCTTCCTTCCTTCCTTCCTTCCATCCTTCCTGTCTTCCCGAGCTGCCGGCCAGCAACNNNNAGCCATCCTTTTTTTCTTGCGCCCTTCCTTCCTTCCTTCCTTCCTTCCTTCCTTCCTGTGTGCATGATCTGCCCCCCAGCATGGCTGTGCAGGCCAGGAGATGGAGGTGATGGAGCCCCAGCAGGAGGCAGATGCCAAGACATTCACCCCGACCCCGTCTGTGCACGTGTGGCCATGCACGGAACAGCCTGGGAATGGGAGCAGTCATTTACTGTGAGTGCAAAACTGCAACAGTTTTGGACTCTTGCTTTCCCTAATTCTACTTCGAACCTCACTGTAGCTATTTAATACTACAGAATGATCAGATAAGAACTTCCATGACTTTTCTGATCAGGACAGGGTGGAATCACTGGTAATCTAGACACATACGTCAAGATCTTCAATCCAGCAGGCTTTCTTTGAGGTCTCACCCAACTCCCACTGGTATCAGCAGCAGATCCCTATCTAAAGTCCAAAGAAACCAGGAACAGGAATGGTCTTCAAAGCAAACTGGTTGCTGATGCCATGCTTTGGTGTTCCTTACAAATGAGACAAAAAGATTTCACTATTTATACAACTCAGGTAGTTGAAAAGCAGTATGTGGAGAGGAGGCCTTTTGGCTTCATAGTGCTGAGAAACTTGCATGGCTGTTGAATGCTGTTAAAGAGGGCAATATTGCCTGGCTTTTAATAAACAAAATCAAACTAATGCCTCAAGGAAACTTTGCAAAATGTACAATTTATTTAAATGCCTGTTTTAGGCTCTCATGAGGCATTCAGAAATTACCAGTTTCTCCCAGGAACAAAAAGGCTATTTCAAAACTGAAGATTATTTTGTTTTTAAATCAGAAGTGGCACCATCAAATTGAGAGACTTGGGGGTAAGAGATTTACAATCAAGTGAATTATTTTGTGGGCACAAACCTCGCCAGCCCAGACTCCAAAATGAAGCAGGCACTTTGGAAGATGTTAATCCTTTTGACTTCCTTTAATTTTGTCAGGAAATCTCACACTAAATTATCATCCTACTGGCTCCAATACTGAGATTAGACAGGGAGAGCAAGTAGGATTTGGATGGTCTCCTCAAGTTAAACTTGTTTCATCATGAAAGGAATTTGTCCATGATTCCCAGATGTCCAAGGCCAGAGTATATCCCTATCACAACCCAGCTGGATTCTGCAGAACATAATCTACATTCCCTGTATTGTGCCAGCACAGCACAGTTCGTTGCTAGTGAAGCCTGATTTTTATTTTGTGCTGGTTTTTGTTTCTTTGAGGGGCTTCCATGCTAATTATTGAGCAGAAATAATTTTAAAGAGCTTATTTTTACTATTGGCTGATGACAGCATGATTATGCTATTTATATAATTTTTGAAGCAAGAGACACTCTGATTTGGGGAAAAACTTTTGCTTTAAAGTGACAGCAGATTTTACCAAAATATAAACACAGAATTTGTAGCAAAGTCAGTAAATTGCTTGTGGTGCCCTTAATAATCCAGTGACCTTCAAGCAGAATAAAATACAACAGACTGAAATAGATTTTTTTAAAAAAAGATTAATTCTTGTAACTAGCTAACTTGTTCATATGTCCTCTACAAAACCACACTTGATTCTGTACTTTCAGCCATGTAATACCAAGGTCTGAGGGGAAACCATAAACATTTGTGTTCTGGGAGAGAAGGTTATGAAAAATCTCTGTACTTGCAAAGCTGAGTCATTTCGGTTTCCTGCTATTAAGTTTCAGCAGAAAAAAAGTTCTCTGGCTCAGCCTGAGCAGTCACCTAGGGCTGTTTTTGTGTGAAGTAACACAAGCCACCCTAATAATGGAGAGTGACTCCCAGTGTTCCCTCTCTCAGGTCTCCCCAGTGAGATGTGTCTGGGGCCAGCTTGGCCCCAGCAAATACACAAAGAAATCCACATCCTCTTCAGGACAGCATCTCCCATGTCCTGGGAAACAGCTAAGCTTTGGATGTGACAGAAGAGAAAAAAGGAGGAATAATACAGACACTTTAAGTGCACAGTCTCAGGCTATTATTTAACTGCCCCGAGGTTTGATTGTTATTTTTACGCCTTTAGCACGTTGTTGTATAAGTTGTTTGGAGAAAAGAGGCTATCTGTGGCTTACATAAAGCATTCTGTTCCCTATTTTATAGCTGAAAGCTACTCAAGAGAAAGTGCTCACCTTAAAAGGGGGCAAAAATATCAAGTGTGGCCTACTCAAAATCAGTGCCTTACATAAACGGGGATCTGGCTTTGCCTAGACTCGAGGCAAACTGTGCTATAAACACAAGTTACTGTCAGGTATTAAAGGTTTAGCAAAGAGCCCAATTATGACCTTTGAATAAGAAACAATAATAAATGATGTCTAATAAATGATGTCTCAAATCTGTGTTAATGATCTGGCAGTGCTTTATGTCTGTAGGAACTATCCAAGTGGTGGGTGACAGGTCACTGACCATGGATGAGAAACACTGTAGGCAGAAATACCACCAAGACACTGATCTGACTTTCTGACCTAGTACTAAAAGCTTCTGCAGTGAATTGCAATTGCACAAAAAAATACAAAATAAAATGCAAATAAACTACAGTAGCTCTGTTTCTGGTGAGTCAGTTAAAAAAAATCAAACCCAACAACATTTTAAATGTCCTCATTAATGTTCCCATGTGGAGAGAGTTTGTATTTAATAGCTGTTTAGCTATTAGGCTTGTTAAAACCATTTTGGGGAAGTATTTAAATGTTTAACTCATTGGTCTTTATAACAACAGCCATCTTCAACTTTCTGTGGTTCCTGAGTCTCTGAAACATTTTCAGTGTGGCTGACTCACTTCTGAAATCCCCTTAACATTTGGGTGTCCACTGATGATGCAAACCTGGAGGAGGGAGCTCTCAGCTTCAAAACTAGGGCAAGGCAGTATTTTAGCAGGACAAAACATGACATTTGAGCTTCCTGGGAATAAATTCTTGAACAATTTTCTCAATGTCAGTTGTGGTATATAAATAAAATAAATGTACATTAATGATAATGGTTTTCTCAAAGAGAGCAACAGCATCTTAACTCCTGATTTTTAGCTCTCCCTGCTGTTTTTTATTTCATTTAGGGCAGAAAGGGTTTGTAAGTCCTTCTGTTCGATGCAAATTCTGTAAGAGCAACTGAACCCAGCATGATGGAGATATACATACATACATACATACATACACACATACATTATATATATATAACTGCAGTAATAACAATGGGATTACATAGAACATAAAGCTCTAAAATGAAAAGTCAGATTTCCAAGGGAAAAAAGTACTTTATGAATAAGTGTGCATTTAGACTGTCACAGAAGCACAAGTGGGATTTCTTCAGCAGTATCCCCAGCTGGGAGCCACGATTGCCTGGCCTATTCCCTGGAATAGTCTGTCAGAGCCACGCACCCACTGCTTCCACCGTGCTCTGACCCTTGGGCTTAGCCACGGGCAAGATGCTGAGCTGCCCACACCCACACAGACAATGAGCTTCCACATCAGATGGGAAATGTGCTGGGAGCTTCCAATTATAAAAGATGTCACCAACGGAGTTCAGGACTGAGGAACCATCCTCAAGATTATAGTTTGGAGTTTAGACAAGTGAATTCTGCCTACATCTCTGAAAGCTATGAAGGAAACACATCCTTGTTTTCTGGTTGTTTTTTTTTTTCCCCCCAACTCTACCTAACGAGGTGAGTTGCTGATTTTCCACCACATTACATTAAATTCATAGGTGTTCGAATGGATTTGGCTCACAGTGTTTTGTGATGATTTACTTCCTCAAGTTCTTAGAATCACAGAATCATTTAGCTTGGAGATGACC
The DNA here is from genome assembly GCA_013400735.1 of Pomatostomus ruficeps. Taxonomy (NCBI): domain Eukaryota; kingdom Metazoa; phylum Chordata; class Aves; order Passeriformes; family Timaliidae; genus Pomatostomus; species Pomatostomus ruficeps. Next base: position 317,671 of record VYZT01016493.1, read on the forward strand.
TTTGAGATCATCGATTCCAAGTGTTACCTCAACACTGCCAAATCCACCACTAAACCATGTCCCCAGGTGCCACATCCACATGTGATTTAAATATCCCTGGGGTATTTAAGTGACTCCCCCACTTTCCCAACAGACTGTTCCAACGCTTGACAACCCTTCAGGGAAGAGCACACCTCGCACACACCAGCACTCCAGGGTGTGAACCAGAGCACTGTGATGGGCAGATTCACTTCAGAAGGGCGCTCCTGGTATTACCGAAGCCCAGCTACAGTGTCTCATGTAACACAGGCCTGCTAACACAATTCAGCACACTTGTGAAAGTTAACCTTATTTTGTGCTACTTTTCACTGATAGGTGTGACTGCTCCCTGACCACTCATAGAGGCCTCTGCCAACCAAAACCATTCCAAGATCCTGGTGCTTCCTCAGACGAAGTGTCCTCCACACAGTGACCAGTGTTGCAAAATGGGGAATATGTCAAGATTACCTTAAGTCAGGATATTGGTTCATATAAGATCTTTGTGTATTTCCAAGCCTAACCAGCAAGAACGGAGATCTAACCATTGGATGAGGCAGCTGTCAGCATCCCTTACTCAAGGATATCCTGGAACTAACATGTTTTAAGGATGTAGTAAATCAATGTTGTTGATGTGTGTCTGTATATACATTCCTAACTTGGCAAAATGCTCCATGTCGATGTGTTCTACAGCTTAATTATATTCATTTTAACACAAAAAATCCTGTCTACATGTCAAAAGGACCCTGCCCAGGTGAAGACATGCATAGAGATCAGCTGCACGGGAAACTTACACGGAAAATCCTAAACAATCCTAATAGAGGAGCTGTGCTTGGAAACTTAATAACTCCGAATTTCCACGTATAAATAATGGCATGAAAAGTCCGGTGGTAGTGCTTGATTTGCGGNTGGCGGGGCTGCCCGCGCTTCCTCCCGGCGCCGGCGGCTCCTCCTCGGCTCACCTCAGCTCACCCCCTGCATGCCGGCGGTGCCGGGGGCGCTGTGGAGCGGGGCACGGGGGCCGCCCGCTATGGCCGAAGCCGGAGCGGGAAGCGCTGAGGGCGCCGAGGAGGAGCGGCGGGCGGCGGGAGGGGGGAGCGGGGCCGGCCGAGGGGCGGNGCTGGGAGCTTCCAATTATAAAAGATGTCACCAACGGAGTTCAGGACTGAGGAACCATCCTCAAGATTATAGTTTGGAGTTTAGACAAGTGAATTCTGCCTACATCTCTGAAAGCTATGAAGGAAACACATCCTTGTTTTCTGGTTGTTTTTTTTTTTTCCCCCCAACTCTACCTAACGAGGTGAGTTGCTGATTTTCCACCACATTACATTAAATTCATAGGTGTTCGAATGGATTTGGCTCACAGTGTTTTGTGATGATTTACTTCCTCAAGTTCTTAGAATCACAGAATCATTTAGCTTGGAGATGACCTTTGAGATCATCGATTCCAAGTGTTACCTCAACACTGCCAAATCCACCACTAAACCATGTCCCCAGGTGCCACATCCACATGTGATTTAAATATCCCTGGGGTATTTAAGTGACTCCCCCACTTTCCCAACAGACTGTTCCAACGCTTGACAACCCTTCAGGGAAGAGCACACCTCGCACACACCAGCACTCCAGGGTGTGAACCAGAGCACTGTGATGGGCAGATTCACTTCAGAAGGGCGCTCCTGGTATTACCGAAGCCCAGCTACAGTGTCTCATGTAACACAGGCCTGCTAACACAATTCAGCACACTTGTGAAAGTTAACCTTATTTTGTGCTACTTTTCACTGATAGGTGTGACTGCTCCCTGACCACTCATAGAGGCCTCTGCCAACCAAAACCATTCCAAGATCCTGGTGCTTCCTCAGACGAAGTGTCCTCCACACAGTGACCAGTGTTGCAAAATGGGGAATATGTCAAGATTACCTTAAGTCAGGATATTGGTTCATATAAGATCTTTGTGTATTTCCAAGCCTAACCAGCAAGAACGGAGATCTAACCATTGGATGAGGCAGCTGTCAGCATCCCTTACTCAAGGATATCCTGGAACTAACATGTTTTAAGGATGTAGTAAATCAATGTTGTTGATGTGTGTCTGTATATACATTCCTAACTTGGCAAAATGCTCCATGTCGATGTGTTCTACAGCTTAATTATATTCATTTTAACACAAAAAATCCTGTCTACATGTCAAAAGGACCCTGCCCAGGTGAAGACATGCATAGAGATCAGCTGCACGGGAAACTTACACGGAAAATCCTAAACAATCCTAATAGAGGAGCTGTGCTTGGAAACTTAATAACTCCGAATTTCCACGTATAAATAATGGCATGAAAAGTCCGGTGGTAGTGCTTGATTTGCGGCATTACCACAGAGCACCCGGGTTTGGGCAGCTCTGAAAGAAGCCCTCGGTGTGTCTCTCGAGTAATTGGCTCTTATTGCACTCGTAATTGACACTACTGGGTCGCTGCACGCCGGGTATCGAACCCGGCCTTGCGGGGCACCGTGCGGGCCCGGAGCGGCGCCGCCACCGCCCCNTCCGCCCGAGGGGCGGGGGGCGGTGGGTGCCCCGTCTCCCTCTCCTCTCCCTCGCGTTGCTCCGTGCGTGGGGGGCGAGCGCGGGTGCCGTGTGTGGGGTGTGTCTGTCTCTCTGCCTGTTTGTCTGTCTGTCTGTCCGCTCGCCTCGGTGATGTGGCACGGGCGGGTGTTGTTGTGGGGCTGGTGCCCGTGGAGCACTGCCGTCTTTCCGTGAGGGCGCTCGGGGCCGGTCGTGTGCCCGGTGCCACTCCGCGGCCGGTCGGGTTTATGTCTGATTCCCGCTGGGCGCTCCTCGCTCGCTGCTCCCTCTCAGTGGAGTTCAGTGCAGGTACCTGGAGCGCTCACAGGGAAACCACAGAATCACGGAACGGGGTTGGAAGGGACCTCTGGCGATCGTCCAGTCCGCCCCCTGCCAAGGCAGGGTCACCTGGAGCAGGTGGCACAGCAGCGTGGCCAAGTGGGTTTGGAATGTCCCCGGAGAGGGAGACTCCAGGCCCTCCCTGGGCAGCAGCTCCAGGGCTCTGCCAGCCTCAATGTACAGAAGTTCTTCCTCTCACTGAGGTGGAACTTCGTGTGTGTAGTTCATGGCCAGTGCTCCTTGTCCTGCCACTAGGCAGCAGTGAAAAGAGCCTGGCACCATCCTCTCGGCACCCGCCTGTGTAATGGTCACTGTGCGCTGTATTGCTCTTACAGATGTGTCATCATCCTGATGTGATGTGCACTAAAAATCTGTTTGGTTTTTTGGTTTTTTTT
>VYZT01016493.1:320979-352505 GCA_013400735.1 Pomatostomus ruficeps
TTTTTTTTTTTTTTTTTTTAACTTAGTTTGTAGTTCACTGTTTCTGGTACACACTTAGCCTTGCCTTCCTAAAACTCTAGTATGATTTTTTTTTTTTTAGGAAAACATAATTTAGTATTCTAGGTGTAGTGATTCTGGCTTTTCTCTGTGTGTGTATGTGCATGCCCACGCTTGTATGGCGACCAGGGTTTTATCTTTCCTTGTTTTTAATCGTAAGTTTCTGGTACTAAATCAAGGCTGGTTGTAAACCACCAGCTGCTGCTCGTGTTCCTGCTTGGAAACGAGTACGGTGCTTCCCCTCTCCGAGGAGAAGGGAGTGTTTTTGCACGGGGTGTGGGGAAACAGAAGGGATCCCAGTCCCTCCTGAGCCATCATTGCAGTTCTGCGTAGTTAGCACCAGTTCTTCTAGGTGTAGTAGCTGTTTTCTAAACGTCTCTTGGGTTATGTGTGTTTTTAAATGTATGTAGGGGTCCTGGTTGTCTCAAATCCTTGATATGTTTATGTCTGTGCTGCTTCATTGCTTAAGTACTGTTGTAAAATTTTGTGGCAAATAATGTAGTGTTTGAAAACAAAGTGGTGGCGTTGTTGGGTTTTTTGTAGTGTTTTTGCAGTCTGTTAAACTGTGCTTAAAACGTAAGACTTATCGTTTCTATATCACACATATACTGGAAGGAGAGAAAAACATCAAAATAAAGAACCCTCTAAATACAAAGACATTTGCTTTTACAAGTAGAGTCGGGAAATCGATGAACCATAGGCTTTCTTGTTTTATTGTGGGATAAACCCTCCTCCCTGCTTTCTTTTGCTACCTATGTTTATGCCTGTTCTTTTAATGGATATTAAAGAAACAATTTCGGGGTTCCTTTGTTTTTAAGATAAAAGTATCTTAATTGTTTGTGGAATAGGACTATACTAAGGTTACCTGCTTAATAGTTTTTAGGTTGGTTTTTTTTTTACTTGAGTGTACACCTTATTGTTGGTACATTTGCACATTATGAAAAACAAACTCTAACCTTGACAGTTCACATCCAATAATCAAATTCGTTGTAAGAAATACTTTGGTGGGTGATTTTGGAAGTGAATCATGGTGAATTGTTGAAAATTCCCTGTTTGGTCCACCGGGCCAGCTAAACGCATGGAAGTTCTGCAGCTGACTTGATAGGACTCAGCATTTTGCAATCATCTGATTCCAAAACTTACAAGAAAACAAGTACCCGCCATTCCTCTAGGAGTATATAATTGGAAAGGGTTTGTGGTTTGGTTTTTGTTTGGATTTTTTTTGCAGTAATGAACTATGATATATGAGACTCCCAATTCCTATCAGTGCTTTCTACCTGGTGTGAACCTTGGAGTGCCTGGGAAAGCAGGGTACCCTTTCAAGAGCTTGGGGAGTATCCTTTCATTAGTGGGTTCCTGCCTTATTATACTTTTTAATACACTAATAGCTTTGGCCAAATATTTGGTGTTTGAAATCTATTAAATAAATGCATTGTTTAACTGGTAAGTTGTGATTCTTAACTGCTTCTCTTTCAGGTGATGAAAATAAGTAAAAATAGAAGCAGAGTGATCAGTTGCCTGTGTTATTATTTGATTTCAATGGCTATCATTCAGAGTATTATAATTTTTCCTTTTCTCCTTTTGGGACAATAAAACCAAATCCAGTGTTGTTAACATATAAGAGTTTATTCTTTGTACAGTGTTGTTCATCAGATAGTTTCATTACTGAGTTCTCCATATCTTGGACCTACATTACACATACTTATAAAATTTGGGGAAAGAATAAGCTGCTTTAGTCCATCCATTTCTACTATTTTCAGAACTTTGTTCCAAAGATTGTTGTCCCAGTTTTCAATGAGAGGTACTGCAGGCAATGATCTTAATGGCAGACTTGCTGTAAGTAGTCTGAAGATTCTTTTCATGACCTATTTTAAAGGTTTAAAATAAATGAATTCAAAGAAATATTTAGTACAACTCTCAGCCATGTGTAGAAAATATGGTTCTTAGTGTCACAGGTGTTCAGATGTGCAGGGCCTTAAACTGATACCACAGCACCTGTAACTCTCCTTCTCATGCACTACTGTATGCATGTAGGCTGTAAGTGTAGTTTTCACACTCTAATGAATATCTGCAGTAAGAATTCATTGAAATAAACTAAAATTTTAGAAAAGCAACTACACAATAAAATAAAGCAATTCACATGGCGTAGAGTTATTTGACTCTGTCACTTTGGAGCCATTCCCCCCCTGTCCTGTCACTCCAGGCCCTTGTCAAGAGTCTCTCTCCATCTTTCCTGTGGGCTCCCTTCAGGCACTGCAAGGCCACAGTGAGGTCACCCCAAAGGCTTCTCTTCTCCAGGCTGAACAATCCAATTCTCTCAGCCTTTCCTCCCAGCAGAGGTGTTCCATTCCTCCAGCTCACATCTTAAAAAAAAAAAAAAAAAAACAAAAAAACCACCAAACAACAACAACAACAAAAAGGCAAAACAAAACAAAAAAAACACAACAACCCAAAAAGCCGTGTTAATTGTGACAGAACTTTACAATCTAAAAGCAACTCCTCTGGCTTGTCTGCACAACCCTCAGGTGCCACTTCATGCTCACTTCTACCAGAATCTGGAGTTCTTTAAACTTGGCAAAACTCAGATTCCTAGCTGAAGTGTTTTGTGCATACCAGGAGCATACCTTTGGAAAACACATACTTTAATAGTCTGTGGTATCCAAAATCTTAGAAATCTGAATTCAAAGCAGCCTCTTTCTTCTCCTTGCTTTTGAAAGTGTTTCAATATAAGAAGCTGGATTAAAAGTTCCTGATTTCTGGAAAGGCTGTGCCAGTGTTAGCACATTATTAATTTAGGCAGCTGCAGAGCTGTCACATTTGTCCAAGTCTCACTTATTCCCAGACTATGAAAAGTGTCACCATAAACTTTATAAATGTGCTTCTCCAGTGATATTTTATTTCAAGCCCATTTTACTATAATATCCTGATAGCTGAATTTGGATGTTCTTTTTTTAAACTGGCTAAATGAGGGCTGACTGACAGCTCTTTTCATTTATTTATTTATTTGTTAGTACTCCTTGACTTTTATCTTCCTGCTGCTTTTTGGAGTGCTAATATGTATCCTGCAAACCTAGATAGAAAAGCTAACCTTGCTAGGGGTGAGTGGTCTTGAGGTAGTGCATAATTAGGGCAAGAATTTGGAAAGACTGTCCTGGGCTTGAACTTGTTGCATGTGCTGCAAACAGGTGCTGTCTGTGGCTGTTACGTTTTAAGAATTGTGTAATATTTCTGTCCATGGGGTGGGTTTCATCTCACTTATCTTTAGATGTCTGAGTGTGAGCCAGTTACTTTGGTCCCTGTGTAATTACTGACTAGAGATAGGCACTCTTGGGCTGTATCTTGTCTAACCAACTGTAGGAATCTATTTTAGATTGAGATGAATCACCCTAAAACTGTTTTCTTTTATCTAGCCAAATGTAGGAATCTATTTTGGGGAGAGATGAATCATCGTAGAAATGTCTTCCTCCCTCCAAGAGGGACCAGAATGGCTACTTCAGATGTGGACATCCTTATTGGTTCAGAGGAATTTCCCTTTTTATGGCTGATGGAGTTTGGCCATAAACCTTTTCTAATAGCTTGTGTTTGCTTAGGAATTGAAAACCTTAAAACTGTTGGTGGCGAAAACAGCTCAGGAATGTGGCATGGGATTAGAAAATATTATTGTCAGTAATTGGAAAAATGTGGAGACTCCCAAGCCTTGTTTCTCAATGCATTGCATGGGATTGACACAGAAATATGCTGACACGGGAATATGCTGACACGGGAATATGGTTGATTTCGTTTGTCTCTATACCCCCCCAAACAGCAGTTTCATGCAGCTCCTTTGCAGTTGTTCCCTTCTTTGCCAGCCCCTTGGGCACTCTAATTATTATTTCTTTTCCATGTAGAAAAAGACAAGGATAGGGGATGCTCTCATACACTGTGATGAGAAATATATCTTGATAACCATCCCTTAAATACCTTGCTTGCCCAATTATGAAATACACTAAAATGAATGTTAAACTAATAGTCTTTTGTTTCTGATACACATCCTGGGAAGGAGCTATCTTCCATATCTATTTGTACTGTTTGGATGGTCTTTGCTTTTTCACAGAGGGAATGATTCCCGTGGGGGAGTTCCTGTATTACTCTCATTATTTTCATCTGTCCCAATGTGCATAATATGCTTTGAAAATATTTTTGATTTTTAATATAGATAAGCATATAGGCTTAATGCTGAAAGACAGACATAGATCATAATAGGGATGTTATTACATCATAATAGATTTGATGAACTGTTCACTTGCCATTCAAATCTGGTTATCAGTATTCCAGGGCATTAGCAATGGAATAACCAGTAATAAAAATGTAATTTCTCAGCTGGAATTTTATTTGGCTTGCAAACCAGACTAGTGTAAGTAATAGCCTTTAGGGTGGTAAAACAAAACATCTCTAGTTGACTTAAACTGTTTCTAGTAGTTTTAAAATTGACTAACAATTTTGGTTTTATAGAAACATCAACTTGTAATAAAGATTGGTCTTTCTGGATATTATTTTGCTTGAAGCAAGTGTGCTATGAAATTGGCAAGTATTTCATTTTGCTTCATGTGTTTTTAGAGGTGTTTGGTTTTGATGTCAGTGGCATGAAGATGTTCACAGAAAATGCAAGTATAAGAAATTCAGCCAGGTGCTCAAATGAAAGGTAAAAATCCAACTTTTTCCTATCATAGAAGCCCACCCTGGGTATCAGGGTACATTCTAGAGCATTCTTTTTATTCTAGACCATTCTCTTTGTGAACCCAAAGATTGTTAAATCCTTTATCCAGCTCTCCCAAAGTGGTATAGCCAGAGAGGGAAAGAAATCTTTCATCACAGCCTACACAAGGTTGGGACACTCTCCAGGGCGACAGTAGCACCCTGAAATCACCCAGTATCACAGTGATGGCTGTTATGGAGCCCTCTGAGATTATTTTCCATCACCCTTCCTGACTTCTCAAAGCTGCCTTGGCTTTAGGAGCTGTTTCTGCCCACTTCTTGCTCAGTGAGTAATAGGTATTAACAAGGTTTGCTCTCTTCTGTGAAACTCCACATAATCACTCTTCTGCTGTGCTTGGTTGTTCTGAAGCTTTAAATTTATTTATCCGTTTGTTTTCTTTTCCATTGTTGATGGGGATTTGGGTTTGGTGTGTGGGTTTTTTTAGAATATATATACATAAAAAGAATGTAAGATGCATGCTGAGCTTATCAGGGATCAGTAGAGATTCTTAACCTTATGTTTTTGTCCAAGATCAACCATCCCTCTTACTGGCACTTACTTTGTCACAGGGATAGTGTTAAGGATTCAATTTATTACCTAATAATTGCAGTGTAGAAGTTCTTAATAGGTCACTGTTCCTGGTAATCTGAACATACTTTGTTTTTTCAGTTAAGAATAATGAAAATGTGTGTTGTTAGTAAAGGTAGAATAGATAAATGCAGTATTCAGAATTTGTTGCTTGGGTGTGAGGAAAAACCTAGTTGTTTAATAACATTGAAGATAAATTGGAAAACGTGTAAAAGAGGCTTTGGCTTTTGTTCCTTTAAAGGGAAGTGTTCAGAAAGCAGGCTGGCCATCTGTGTGCAGAGCAGTATTTAGGTCAGTGGGTCTGTGCTGTCCTGCTTTGTTCCAGGACGAAAAGATCTGTTGTGCTGAAGGCATTCTTGTCTTGGAACCATGTAGGTTGCTGGTTAGTAAGTAGTCTTTTATGAATGTTCATCAGGTCTGATTATACTTCAATGGTTTAATCAGTACTTGCAGGATGCTGTGACCTGAGCGAATTAAAACTACTCCTAATAGGCATTTTTTGTTTGTTTTGTAATTGTGTTAATAACAGAAATAGAAAACAAGACTTTTAGGAAGACTCATCATAAAAACATTTCAGACATCTACCCCTGTGTCCTTATAGTATTTATAATGTAATTTCCTTTAATACGTTTTTAACATCCCTAATTATGTGATGTGTATTTGAAATAACTTAATTTTCTTGCTGTTGCTTATGTCCAAAGGTTGTCACTTATTTGTCAAGTATTTATTGATTCTTTGTTTCCACCTCTTTTTTTTGAAACTTCCTGTGTGACTTAATGAGTTAAAGAGCTTTCTAAAATAAAACGGGCTGACTTTGCGTTGTCTGATTTGATAGAGAGGGGATTAGTGGAAGACCAGACCAACTGTTGTTGGAGTATTAGCCTATTTTCATTTAACTCTCCAGAGCGGTATTCCAAGACCAAATGAAAACCTAGAAGGTCATTTTTCTGGTGTGAGATGTGTTTATGTCTAAGAGGGAAAAAAGTATGCTTTGTATCATTGTTTTTGCACATTTCTACAAACAGCACAGATGCTAAAAAAAGAGAGAAAGCTCACAAGAAAGCATCCAGTTTTTCTTCTTGCTGGATTTTCAAAGTGGTCCTCTTGGTTTTTGGTCCCTGCTTGGAAGGAGGAGATGCTCACTGCCTTAAACGACATATCTTAATCTCTCATCTGTCCTCACTGGCACATGAAGCCTAAAGGAGTTCCTACATTCGCTTAAACAGAGTGAATTCTGGCTCTCTGCCTAAACATCAGCTGGATGATTCTTTGTGACAGCTCTGTGTTGAGACAGAAAAACAGTGTAATAGTGCTCGTGTTCCTTGAGACTGTTCTCCTTTCCCAGCAGGTTGCTAGGATTCCTTTGGCTTGTGACTTCTCTTCTGTCCTTTCCAGAAACAACAGTTTTCCTTACAAGGAGAATTGTGACGGGAACTTGACAAGTTTTTGAGACTCTTCCAACTTCCATGGCAGAAGTTCTGTGTAATTGTGGATTTTATGTCAGAAACACGATTATAGCAAACTTCCATTTTTTGGATATCCACCTTGATTAAAAAACATAGCTCACAGTATATTTTTTAATTTTACTTTTGTTTGACCCGCAGTATTTTGATCTCCTGACAAATGGCCCCGCTGGTGATTTTGCAGCAGGATGTCTGAGGTGCTGGGGGATTTAAGTGCAAAGGTTGTGTAAGGGGAGAGCTGTTTTACATTGCCTTGGAGTGTTGGTTGGGTTGGTGAGATCTTCACAGCACTGTGGGAACGTGGTGCACTCTCTGCTGGACTTGAGTTGTAGCGGTACAACCTTTGCTTTTTGTGTCAGAGGCACAGAAGCCGCACACAGACAACTTTTTGTCGCAGTGAGGATCAGCATGGATGCACAGTGCTGCAGCTCCTGCTGGACACTGAGCCTTCATTCTCACTGACAGAGAAGTTCTCCATGGATGGAAGCCCGTGCGGTGCCTGTGGAGTGCCCAGCCTCATGAATCCAGTCACTAAGCCCGCCACCACCACTTTCAACACTGCTGTGCCTGACATTCCGAGGAAACGCAAAGGAAGTGATTCTGATAACCAGTAAGTTAATCCAATCTCTCAACCTAAATTTGAGACATTCTGTTATTTATGCAACACGGTCACTGTCTTTCCTTTTCCTCTTCCTCCTTTCTAATCTTCTTTCCTTTGTTTATTACCATTAAATTTACAGTGTCTTCCAAATGCATTCTTTGACAGTCCCCAGTTATTAAAAATAGAAAAAGTAATCCTTAAATCCAAGGGATATGTAGGATTCTGTAATGCCATTTCCTGGCCTGAAGTGTCTGGATAATGTGTCTCTAATGCTAAAATTTCAATCCTAATCCTTTATTCTTATTTCTCTTTTTCTCCTTCTTTGCCTGCTAGTAAAGGCAAGTTATTAAGTTGCTTGAAGTCTCCCAAGTGCATAGTAGAATTTTACCTTCGAGGTTGAAACAAGATTACTGGTTAAGCTGTTTGATCTAGAACCACTGCTTCAGTGACCAGAGCAGCCATTTCCTTAAACGTGGAGACAGACCCATGACCTAAAAACAGGGACTGTCCTCTTGTAGTGCTCAGTCTTTTTAAGTGGGTCATACTTGACTGCTGAGATGACACTGTCAACTGTTTTATCCTTTTTTGTAACTGCCAAACAGATGCCAGTTAACCAAAAAAGTGATCTGTTCAGAGCTGTGTAAATCAGGCAGAAGTAAGGGACACAAGGGGCAGATGTACTACACTACAAATATCTCCAAACTATTTTTTACCTGTTCAGTAAGAGTGTTGGTTCCTCAGTAGTGTTTCCCTGAAGTTTAGATCTCTCTGATAAAAAAAAAATAATGTCCAAGGTGAAAAATTAATTGAAAGAGTACTGGCTTATAAGAAGTAGTAATTATGTTCTAAGGCTAATGATCTTGCTGAAAATAACCAATCAAGTGGAGTTACCATTAAAATTTTTCTGTGACTTTGTTTTATTTGGTCTGTCAAGTAATCTTGTTGTGCTTCAAACTCCATTTTGCTTACTTTATGACCTGTTTCTGCAGGGATACAGTTGAAGTTGATGGTGATCCTCAGAAAAGGTACTTTTTATTAATGAATCCCTTTCTGTTTTGAGTTCTATGAACATGTCACACTTTGCTGTTTGGCTAGATGGATGAGCTGTGTGGTTCCTTGAGGAAGCCTTGTGTGGTTCCTTCATCCAAGGGCAGGTCTGTGTACAGCACAAGGTGATAAACATCCAGCTAAGGAACTGGATGGACAGGTCCAGCCAATGCAAAGGGTTCCTGATAGTTCTTTCTAAGATGATGCTCTGCTTCTCCCTTTACCAAACTTGTTAGTATTGAAGTTAAGAATGGGAACAAATGAAAAGTACCAGTTCAATAAGAAGACTTAGGGAGGCAAAGGAAAGCTCTTATACTCTTCCAGGACTGGTGAATGTAAACATTTTTGTTTGGTTGTTTTAACCTTTTCAAGTGCTTTTAAAATTAGAACTACAACAACTATATTAAAATAATGCTGTTACGAAGTGGCTATGCAGCATAAGCAAACCCTTGTGGAATATATGTGCTAGAATGGTTGTTAATTACATGATTACTTTGCTGTGTTTTCTTTTTCTGTATCTGGATACCTTACTTGGGTAATATTTGTTTATAAGCAGCCATGCAGTGTTTGTAGAGAATAGGCTATTCCACTTGGAAGGGACCTATGATGATCCAGCAGCCTGAGCACTTCAGGGCTGACCAAAGGTTGAGGCACGTTGTAAAGGTCATTGTCCAAATGCCTCTCAAACACTGACAGGCCTGGGGCATTGACCACCCCTCTAGGAGGTCTGTTCCAGTGTTTCCCCACCATCTTGGTACAGAAATGCTTCCTAATGTCCAGTCTAAACCTCCTCTGCACAGCTTTGAGCCGTTCCCACCTGTCCTGTCCTTGGATACCAGGGAGAAGTGCTCAGCACCTTCCTCTGCACTTCCCCTCCTCAGGAAGCTGCAGAGAGCAAGGAAGTGGCCTCAGCCTCTTTTTCTCCAAACTAGACAAACCAGGAGTCCTTGGCCACTCCCCACAGGACATTCCTTTGATTCCTTTCATCTGCTTTGTTGCCTCCCTCTGAGTTCATTCAGGGACCTTCACATCTTCACCAAACACCTTCTCATGTTTTGGGGCCCAGAAGTGCACACGGTATTCAAGGTGAAGGCACACCAGTGCTGAGCACAGCAGGATATTCACCTCTTTGCCCATCTGATGTTAGATGAGCCCGGGATGTGGCTTGCCCTCTTTCTGCCTTAAATCGGGTCTGCTGTCAGCCAGCACCCCCAGTCCCTTTCCGCAGGGGAGTCACTGTTTGGTACATGGCTTAAAGAGTAGTGTAAAAATCTTCCTATGGGCTTAAATTGGCTGTTTCTTTGTGGATTTTTTCCACGGTGCTCCTGGTGGAAAGTGTGACTAAAAATCCTCCTTTACTGCTTTTAAAACATTTGCTTCCATTTTAGAAGAAATGGGGAAGTACATTTAATAAATCACTTGAGAAAGCAGAGAAAAGGTGGTATTCTTTATTTTTTCTGATTAATACCCATTCTGTCCTTTCTAGTACCAATTAAGTATACCCACATTATAGCCACAAAGTGGAATTTCACCCTCTGTTCATGTAGTCAAGGTAGTTTTAATTTAGGTGTTCATATCAGCAACACCACAGCTGTTAGGACAGAGACTATGAAAATCCATTGAAGGCTGGGACTGATAGCTTGAGCAGCAAATTTGTGCTAGATTTTTTCCCCAAGTGCTGCTCCTGAGGGAGAAGTAAAGTTAATTAATAGGGCACATGCTGCATTGCAGCTGGTCCAGCTCCTCCTTACGTCTTCTCTTATGGTCAGAGAATGTAAATTCAGTGTATTCACAGTATATGGATATTTCTGGTAAGTTTCTTTTAAAATGAAAGGAAAATATTAGTTATTGCTAACTTGTCTAAATCTGAAACAATTTCAGTGAATGAAAGTCGTGGGGTGTTGTGAGCCTAACCTCCTCCTGTATTTAGGTTTATCAGACTGTCTAGAAGATTGCTGGGTTCCATTGAAATTCCACATTCTGCACTGGGTGTTATTTTGGCTGCTGGATCCTCATTGGGGTCGGGGCTCAGTTAGAGGTGGAAGCAGCTTTTGGCACCTTTCCTAAAGCTGTAATGTCCAAGATCCTGCTGCTTCCGTTTCCTCGTGGGAGACAGCTGCTGCTGCATGCTTGGCCTCTCTCCCCTTGATCCTCTTGGTACCAAGGCCGTGCTCTGGAATTCGTCACAAAGAGTGAGCAGTGCAGTGCTCGTAGGGAAAGAAAAGCTCATTGCCCTCGTTTGAATCATCCTTTATAGTTTCCTGTTGCAGAGTGTTTATTGTGCTACAGACACTTATGACTGTGTTTCATTTATACTTTTATTACTTTATGGCTTTCCAGTCATTGCCGCAGGGTATGGGAAATAGCTTAGGTTTTTGGGGTTTTTTTAAAATGTAATTTAGGATTGCTTATTTTATAATTTGTCAGTAAGTTATTAGAAATAAAAACATAGATAATCTCTCTTATAAAATTTTAGACAAAAAAATAAAATCAAGCCTGGTCTTAAGTTATTTGAATGTTTCAATAATGTTGTTGTTTCCAGAATTAAAAAAGCCCCATAATTATGAAATATCCCTTTAATATGTTCACACTACTGTGAATATTGCAAGTTGTGCTTTGGTCTCTTTCTGTTATGCATCACTTGCTAGGTCAGTTATGGTTTAGGGATTTTGTGGGTTTGCTTTTGCTGGAGCCATAGTAAATTTGTAGCATTTTCTGTCTTCCGGAATTTGTGGGAGGAAAGAAGTGCCTGATATTAAATACGTAATGTAAAATTCCATATCTGTTTTTTTTCTAGGAGTGAAGATGAAGAATATGTTAAAGTAAAAGATTTCAGGTACTAATTCGCAATAGAAATACTTTTTGCTAGTCAATACTGAGATTCACAACAGTAAAATATGAGTTTGTGGGTGACGTTTATTAAAACTATCAAATATGTAACTGCAAGCTTTTCCTTTTCCTTGCTAAATGTATAGTAATTTTTGAAGCCTCCTGGAGGATCTTATTTGTTACTAATTTTAATAAAAGTTGCAGCAGGATATCTCAGATGGTTTAGCAAAAACACGAGGTTGAAGTTTTTAAGGTGAGAATTAAATGCAGACCCAAGTCACGTGTAAGGAGCTGATCCGTCATCTGTATGAATTTGAGAATTGTCTTTTCTAGATTTGTCCACTTTTGGAAGTATTTAAAATTTATTTCACATGGAAATGCATTTGGCTAAAGCATGACAAAGATTTCTTGTTCTGGAATGAGCTTTTGTATAGGGAATTATTCAAGTTTTGCCATTGAACTTTGAATTAATGTCAACTGAAATTCACATAGAGCACTTGCAAGATTTGAAATGCTGTGTGACCACAGTTCAGCCAAACCAATATTTTAAACTACAGACAAGGCATGTAGTAAAACCAGAGCTGTGCTATAAATTTGATTTAAAAATAAGTCTTTCATTTTTCATGTGAGCAGAGGTGTCAAACCAGAAATACATAATCCACTCAGCATGCTGTCAGAAGTATTATTTATGTAGTATGCTAGCTAGTAATTATGAAGTGTTCCTGTAATTGAAACAAAATTAAAGAAACTAAAATGTTCCAAGGTACATTTACAGTTTAACTTCAAAATTATTTTTTCTTCACAGAGTATCCCAGATTGCTATATAAAATTGTTGTACATTGCTTTAATCAGTTTTATGTGGTATTGTTCATTTTTTTCCTTACTCTTTAGTGCATTAGTTGGAGGGAAAAAGAATCAATACAAAGGTCACTGAAGGTTTGCTATCAGTTGTCTCCTTTCAGTGTTTCTTGTCTCAAGCTCGTTGGGGAACTTGCTTTTCTCCCTTCGCCTTTGTGGCTGGGGCAAGCAGCAGAAGGCTTTTTGAATCATGCAGTCATCCCCTGAATTTCTGCACCCACCTGTTCAGTTTTTTATAACTCCTTATTGACCCTCAGAGATGTGGAAGGTTCTTCCCTTTCCTGGAATGCTTGTATCTGTCTTCCTGAGGTTCACAGTTCAAGGAGCAGACACAGGATATTACTTGATTGTTCCTACCTGACATAAAGGGAGAGTTGGGTGAACCCATAGATCTGAGCATAACTCAAAAAATTAAATCTAAAAAAAGGCTTTAGAGAGAGAAAAGCTGAATGCTTGGCAGAATGGACCAGAATTAGTTGTGTGGTGAAGGCATTTATTTTTGAAAAATAATACAAATAGTAAACAAGTAGATCTTTAAAACTGTACTTTGTTCTTTCTCAGCAGGTCAGGTGTAGTTAACTTTATTACCTTTAATAACTTCTGTTGCAGTATGCCTATGAGGAAAAGTTTTGGAGATCAGTTAACCAAAACTTATTCCTCATTTTGCAAAACTATACTGCTGTGTCTGGCCTCAATCAGAAAGGAAAATTATCTTGGTTTTAATCGAGTGGCTGGCTTGTCTTCTGGGTAAGGAGGAAGAGAGTAAATTAAACTTTCCTTGATCTGCTGGAGGATGTTAGAGTGGAGGAGATGGGCTGAAAAGCTGACATACTGCTCTAGAAAGAAGTAAAGAAAAGGTGACCTGAGCTATAAATACACTTGTGATGTGCAGTCGTGTGCCCTGGAAGGAGTTTTCTGATGAAAACTGGCCAAGAAGAGCAGCTCTTACTGTGGCTGAGTGCTTGACAGGCTTACCAAGAGATGAAACCTGAGATAGCCCAAAGGCTGAAAGCCTTTGTACCACCTCATCAGGAAAGGGAGAGTTTCCTGAGATACTTGTGGTAAATTGCATGAGGCACAGCTTTTTCTTTCCGTTTCCACTCCATCTCTTAGAAACTCATGTAAAAGTATTGTTTATTGCTGTGGGGTTTTTGAAGAGGCGGCAGAATGAACACCCCATCACAGTGACATGGGCCAGGCAGGGGTGGGAGCAGGGAACAGGAACGTCTTTCAGTGGTTCCCAATGACATCAGGAGTTCTCTGGGATACACTGAGGAGTCCAAGTCATCACTTGGATGGCAAGGGTCACAAGAAGGGTTTAACTTTTATAAGTCTTCATAACCTCTTGTTGCTGTCAAATATAATCAAATTGTTGCTTGAGATACCTTTTCTCCTCAGTATTTCACATCATTTTTGGGACCATTTCATCTTTGCTGAAGTGAGTCCAGTTCAATTGTGCAATACAAGTAGCATATGAAAAACTGTTTCACTGCAGTAGTACTTGTGATTGTTCCATTCCCAAAATTGAATTGAATATTATGGGGAAAATAATGTGTTCTACATCTTTCTTAAAAAATATTTTTTCTTTTTAGGGAGGCTCACAGTCAAACTGAGAAAAGAAGAAGAGACAAAATGAATAATTTGATTGAGGAATTGTCTGCCATGATACCACAGTGCAATCCCATGGCCCGAAAACTGGATAAACTCACAGTGCTACGCATGGCTGTGCAGCACTTGAAGTCTTTAAAAGGTGAGCTTTAGGAAACTTCACCCTGTAAGTCCTTGTTATGGTGGGAGTTATACTGTGTTTCTTCTTGGATGTTAAATCAAGAGTATTTTATTTTACATTTCTTTACTGTATTTCGTTCCAAGTCTGCTCCTCATTTAAATGTACTTGTCAGTAGCTGTCAGAACCTAATTTTTTCTTTTTGCTTAGTATAGCAGAAAAAAAGCCACCCTTCAGTGTCTTGTATTTTCTGTCTGCTCAGGGCAAGCCTTGCTCTATGGTGGTCACCCCTTGATTCTTTTTTAGAAGTACAGGAGTCAAAAGGAAAGTTGCAAGACAGAACATACTTTAACAAAATGGTCAATGGGTTTGATTACATTAAGGTCTTAAAAACTCTCACATGTTAGAGAGTACCAAAAACCAGAAACTTCTGATAGCCTCAGTCAGCTAGCAAAGTTAACCCTGGATCTTAGGGAGTGGGTTAGTGTGGGGATCAACCCAGGAAATAGTCTTTCCTCTCCTTTGGTTATTGCTAAGTTTTGGGATTTTTTTTTTCCTCCTCCCCAAAAATATATCCAAATACAAGTTGCATATTGCAGAATCTATCAGCTGTGCACAAGATTCGGGGGTTTTGGCACCACTGTTTCAGAATAATAATTTGATCAACCATAAGCAAAGATCAATTGCAATTGATCTTTGCATTGCAAAGATCAATTGCATTGCAATTGATCCTCTGCATTGCAAAACCCACTGATTATAAATGAACAGATCTAATGAGAACCCAGTTAGTTTTGGGTCAAGGAAGTGTAGAAAATGAGCTGTGTTGCTACCTTTAGAGTAACAAAATCACAGAATGGCTCAGGTGGAAAGGGTTTGAGTGTGTTCTAAAGACCCAAGCAGAATGAGAGTTTTGTATGAAGAAATAATGTGACAAACCAGCAGGGCAGTAACTGCACTTGCAGCTCAAGCATTTGTATTTTAACAGTAGGACGTGAAAACTAGACTTCAGCCAGCACAGTTATATTTACCTCAAAACAAATGGCTTAAGAGAATACAAGTTACTGTGTGGAGTTATAGTGAAAGATGAAATTGGCTGAAATGTTCAACTGCTGCTTAACTCAAAAAATGTAACAAGAAGAAATTACAGAAATGTAATGGACAAAAATTACTTCAGAGTACTTGCCACGGGTGCTAGAACAGTATATGCAGTGAGTCAGTCTTACTATATTTAGTGAGACATTTGATATAACTACAATAGTCTGGTTTTTTGATTGTTGGCTTTATTGTATTAATGAAGCATTATTAATGTTAAAAGATAATTCATAATATTGGAATTACTCAGTTTCAGCAAAGAGAATTTAGTTAAGAGGTCTGAAATAAACCTATTAAATGTTTCTAGAAAATTCAGTTCTCATAAGACCATTTCTCTAGCAGTACATCAGTGATGGCTGAACAGAAGTTTCCTTGATTTAAGTAAAGAGCAAGAAAAAAACTGCTTATATGTCTCTTTTCATTACCAGAGTATGTGTGAGATTTTTTTAATTTTATTTTTAGAATTTCTAGAACCTTAAATTATTTTTTTAATTCAGCTGTTGGGGTCACAGAGAAAAATTCTGAAAGATGTAACAAGTGTAACTCTGCTAAAAGTGAATCTAAAAGGTAACTTTTGACATGATCTCTATGAATAAACCATTTTCCAGGTTCCAATAGCTCCTACACAGAAGTCCGGTACAAACCTTCATTTTTGAAGGATGATGAACTGCGACAGTTAATCCTTAGGGTGAGTGGAAGGAAACTCTCAGATAAATCATGTCCTTGTTAAAGCTGGAGTTGTTAGTTGGACAGTGCTTTTTCTCCCATCTTTTTCTTCAGGCAAGTGTTTTGCTGTACTGGTTTATAAACTCTGTGTACTACCCAGGCTTTCATGAAGGTGTGCAGAGAGGGTTTGGGAGCATGGCAGGCAGCAGCCCTGGAAGGGACAATAACCTGCCTGTTTAATACATCCATTATTGAAATCTTCATGCAACTGCAGAGAATGCTGTCAATTATACATAAACATCCTTGCAGTTGTTGGCTCTCCTTCACGTACATTTTTAAAGATGTACTTCGAAAAAGGTGCAGAAAATACCTGGAATAAAATCTTTCCTCTTGTTTGCACACTTCATCATAAACCCACACACTTCATTCACAATGAGGTTTGTGGGTTTTTTTCTCCTTTGCTGCAATAATGCTTTGCCAAGATCTGTAAATGACTCCCAAAAGAAGCTGTTTTGCAGCTGGACTTTTGCCAAAGCTGTGTTTAAGAAACTTCAGCTGTGTGGTTGAAGGCCTGATTTGATCCTTGCAATCAATTGCTTTTCTTATAGACCCTTAGAATGGCCTGAGTTGGAAGAAACCTTAAAGTTCATCTCATTCCACCTCCTGCCATGGGCAGGGACACCTCCCACTATCCCAGGTTGCTCAGAGCTCCATCCAGCCTGGCCTTGGACACTTCCAGGGATGGGGCAGCCACAGCTTCTCTGGGAAACCTGTGACAGGGCCTCACCACCCTCACCGGGAATGATTTCTTCCTAACATCTAATCTAACCCTGCTCTCTGTCAGTGTGAAGCCATTCCCCCTTGTCGTGTCACTACGTGCTCTTGTAAAAAGTCCCTCTCCAGCTTTCTTGTATTTAATTTTAAAAATCAGGTTTAGAAGTGTGCCTCCTTGTAGTCATTAATATTCATTGTTTAATCGTGTGTTTTTAAAGACAGTATCTTTATATTTTCAGGCTGCAGATGGATTCCTGTTTGTGGTTGGATGCAACAGAGGAAAAATTCTGTTTGTCTCTGAATCTGTTTGCAAAATACTTAATTATGATCAGGTGGTTATTTTTGTTTCTTGTTTGCTTTTACCTTGCATTTTCTTAGAAATTTTATGACTTTTATATTTTATTCTATATTACATCAAACCAGGCCTTGTATGTCACTTCTTGGAGTTTCTTTGATTTAACCTTATTCAGAGTAAAGCTGAATATCCTCTAGGAAAATATGTGCAAGCACAGTCAGTGTTCCCAACGTGAGGAACAGCACCAGATTTCAGCTGATCATCCTTAAGAAAACTGCCAGTCTGAGAGGAAGGAATAATTTGAAGGTGTCCTAATTTCTGTGTGCAAGAGATTTTCTTTCACGTAGTGAAGTGATTTTGGGGGGGGTGGGGTTTTAGGCCAAGGAAAATTGGTAGTTCAGCAGTGGAAGTTAATTAAAGCTTTCATTGGTGATGCCTTTATGCTTGGATGCACCACATAACACATCATCCACAATAACTATCTGAGTGTGTACTCTTAACCTGAAAGAAACTAAATGGGAGCCAGCTTAGCCTGTAGAGTAAGGGAAATAAGAAAACCACCTTCCATTAGTTGGTGGTTGACATCATGGGCAGTTACCACAAATAATCAAGGGCTGCTAATTTGTTCCTGTATCAATGACTTCTGTTTCCGTTTCTAACAAACAGAGCCTAAAGCAGTTAGTGCTGCCATCTGTATACTTTTGTAACTTTGGTTATCTGTACGTTTATAAAGAAAATGAAGATAGCACAAATGGTTTCAATCTGGGCTCTTCCCTACATTTATTTTTATCTCTTTTTTTAAAAAAAGTGCAAAACTGTCTTTTTAAATTAAAGTGAAATGAATCATCCTAGGGAAATAAACATAAAGCAGAGTTGGGGTTTTTTTAAAGTTTTACACTGATTTTGCTCAAGAACAAAAAGTGCCTTTCTGGAGTCACTCATGTTAGACATTCCTACTTCCAGACCCTTAAGGTCTCCTCTATTCCAGATAAGGAAATTCAAAGGACATGAGTGACTTGAATAAAACCTATGGATTTATTATCTTTTTTGGGAATTGTTCTAGGTTCTGAATGCCATGCTGCAGCTTAATCTGGTTTGTTACACCTGTATATTTTGGCAAGGCTGCAGTTGGCCTGTCTCAGCAGCACTCAGCATTTTTCCCTTTGCATTAGGACTGGATGGGTCTGAGAACAGGAGAGAGGCTGGATGCTTATCCTGAGTTTGAGTCTAGAGTAGGGCTTGTCAGCACAGCTCCTTTCTATCCTTCAATTTGGCTGCTGTGCTGAAGGAAAGCAGTGGAAAACCCAAACCAGCCCACTTCTGTGAGAATTCCTGCCTGTTCCAAAAGAAAGTGGTGCAGCAGGTCAGTTACTTGGGATAAACAGTGAGCAGGTAGAGTGCATCCCAGCTGGAGACATCCCTGTAAATACTCTCTGCTAAGGGGTGCTGTAGTGAGTTGGCCCCTGCTTCCAAGCCTGCTCCTGGTGCAGTGGTGCCAGTTTGTCCAGCCAAATTAGAGCTCAGAGTCATTGGATAGTGGAATATTTCATCCTACTTCCTGTTTTCTTTCCTCCTTCCCCAATAATCTGAGAGTGGCGTTACTTTGGGCATAACCTTCTTTGGCTAGGATCAGGAATTGCATTATTTACATAAATAAAGCATTTGGTTGTACAGAACCTGATTAATGTCCAACTAAATCCGCTGTTTTTCAAAGGAAAGTAACAAACTATGTTTTTACTACCCTTTTTAATAAAAATTATATTAAACAATGACTAATGAAATGTCAATCAGAATACTGATGTTTGGAGTAACTGTGGTATTGACTTTTTTTAGTGGTGTAGGCAGTTGTTTTCCTGAGATAAGTAATGTGTGGGGTCCTGTTCCAAAATGGTGTGGTTCTAATCTCTTTTGGTTTTTGTGTTTGTTTTTCTTTTTAATAGGCCAGTTTAATTGGACAAAGTTTATTTGATTACTTACATCCAAAAGATGTTGCAAAAGTTAAGGAGCAGCTTTCTTCATCAGATGTCTCACCTAGGGAAAAGCTCGTGGATGGCAAAAGTAAGTGAGAGCTGAACATGCTCCATTTTTTTCAAGAGATGTTAATAAATCTGATTATTAGTCAGGATGTATTCAGGTGTTTGTATGGATGTATAGATGAACAAACCTGAGGTATTTCTATGAAACAAACATTTGAATGCGTATCTGCTGCTTAAAATGCATTTAGAGTTGAAAAGCTAGCCCAGAAAAGACTTGATTTTAGATCATAAGAATTACTGAAATTCTGTTAAATTACTGAAATCACTGTTAAGCATTTACCAAGATGTGGTCTGACATTCTTCCTACCAGCACACTACTTTTTTTTCTTGTATTTACTAGGTCTTGTCAATACAAAAGACCTGATGTAGTCGAACATGGGATAAAATACTTCAATATCAAGAATCACTGTCTTCTCTGAGAATGCTAAGTGTCAATCCCAATGTAACCAAACCTTCTCTTGTTTACAGTTGTTTCTCATAAGGAAAGCATTATGTGCAGTGCAGCTAATGGCTATTTTATAGCTGGCTTTTACAAGCATCTTTGCAGTTCTTCCTTGTACCAAATACAAGTTGAAAGCTTATAAAGCATTTGTAGTAAAATACTATTCAGAATATCAAGAAGGGTTTAAAAATAGTTTAGTAGTTCTTTCTAATTTTGGAATCTCTGTCAATCATGTCTTCCTTGCCCTATTTAAACTATTAGACTTTTTTAATTGTAAGGACAAAATTTAGGCAGCTAAACAGTAAGGAGAATGTACTGGGAGGTAAATGAAGCAAGCATCTTGTTCACTGAAGTTTTATTGCTTGATTTTGGGTTTTTTAACTACTTTACTAAATCTTTGTAAGCTGGCTTGCAAGTACACACAGATTTTCAAGCTGGACCAGCTCGGCTGAACTCTGGTGCTCGACGTTCCTTCTTCTGCCGGATAAAGTGTAGTAGGACCACAGTCAAAGAGGAGAAGGAGTGTTTGCCCAACCCAAAGAAGAAAGGTATTCCAAGAGTGTAGATGAAGTGGGGGCTTTTTCTCTTGAAACTTGGTTAAATTCCCAGTCAGTAATGACCTTCTAGTTCCTACTGATCTCACCAAGTAGCTGTAGAACAGTGTGAATGTGTACCAGAGACACCTTGTGAAAAACAGTCTAATTGTACTCTTTCTCCTCCCTGTGCCCTTCTGGAAGGAGGGAGGGAGGAACCTGAGATACAGTGTCTGTATAGGAGCATGTGGTCTGTTGTGGTCAAATTTTAGAAGTCTCAGGGAAATATTTGAAAGAACTGGAGCAGATCAGAAGAATGAAACTAAGTAACTTATGTCTTGAAGATAACTGAGTGAATAAAGCCTGCAAACTCTACTATTTTGAAAGCAAAAAAGCAAGTAAACCAACTTTATTTTCTGAATTACTTTTTGTGTTGTGTGTATTTAAAAGTATGAATTTTCCTTCTTTCCCCCTTTTCATAGTAAATTTAATTTATCAGTGTAATTCCATTCATTTTCCCAGTAATTTTAATTTAGTTCATATTTTGGTGTGCCTATAGAGCAGTATAATCTTGTCAAGGTTCCAGTGACAATTTAGATTTTAAAATGCAATTTCCAGCTTTTGTTTTAATTCTTTAGTATTAATTTTTGCAAAGGTGTGCTGAAATTGTTTGATCCTGAAAAAAATCCTCTGAGTTCTGTTTTTCAATGTAACCTGTTACTGTCAAGATACACCATAAATTTTAAGAGACTCATGATTGTAAGTAAGTGGAATGTGGTATCCCTTGATGTGTCAGGTAACCCAGTGAGATAAGAATTTAACTTCTGTAAATGTTCCTTGGGAAAGCAGTTTTGAGGGAAGGCACCTGAGAAACTATGACAAAATCGCAGTGGGATTACTCAGTTTCTCATTTTGCAGAGCTGATCTGTGTTTTTTGTAGTAGAGAGGAAAATCAAACCTGTGGAAAGCATCCTGTTCAGCACACAGATGTCAAGAATGCTTTGGCATTTTCTTGGAAAGACAGCCACTGTAGGACACATAATGTCAAACCTTGATGCTTATGAGGGTGTTTGCATGATATTTAGGGAGCAAAAAGGGATGAGTGACAGTGCATGCTGGAATTTAAGATATTTAAAATATTTGTGTTCCTATAAAACTTGAGAAGCCTGAGATAAATAGAAAATAAGCTGAAATGCTTTGGGCTGCTCTTGACTGATTCTTTCAGCAACTGCAGTAAGCATATGTTCAGATCATTGTGCTCACCAAAGGTAAATTGATTTGGAAGCTACAGAGGGCCTCACGTTAATTTTAATTCACAATCCATATGAAACCATATAAAAACGAAGTGATCTGTGGGCTATTGCTTTTTTTTCTGTGTAACTTGTGTTTGAACTGCCAGCACCTATAATTCATCTTCCTAAATCTTACATAGGGTTAGAAGCTCTCTCTGCAGGTAAGCCCAAATTAAATAGAACAAAATTAATTTTAAAATACTCTATAAAATGATCTGTACCTTTGTACAGTTGGTGTAGGTAAGCATGAAATATAGTTGCTGATCTCATGGCCAACAGAATAAAATCAGGAGTTTGGTTTACTCTTTGAACAATAACTGCTTCTCATTTAATTTCTTTCTATTAGATCACAGAAAATACTGCACCATTCACTGTACCGGGTATTTGAAGAACTGGCCTCCTAATGAGGTGGGAGTAGAAGAGGAAAATGATGTAGAAAAGGACAGTAGTAACTTTAACTGTCTTGTTGCAATTGGGAGGTTACACCCTTATATTGTTCCACAAAAGAGTGGAGAGATTAAAGTCAAAGCAACAGAATTTGTTACACGATTTGCCATGGATGGAAAATTTGTTTATGTAGATCAGCGGTAAGCGTTTTGTTCTTTAATGGAGAGAAATGACAACACTGTGTCCATTTTCTGATACTCTGTCAACACTGTAATTTCTCCAGCAGGGTAGAAATTCTAATTAGAATTCTCAATTTTTGAGAGTTTTTTGAAAATTCTCAAGAATTCTAATTTTCAGAATTTTTTTCTGCTCTACACAAGAAGCAGTAATTCTTAATATATGTGTACTTGGGCTTTGTTTTTTTTTGTCAAATAATACATAATGTATAGAAGTGTATTGTCCTATGGAAAATGGTGAGCTAGTAAGGTTGAAACAAGTTATGAAATGGAGTCATTTATTCATAAAGAAAAATCTCAAGTTAGAGCTTCATAGCTCTGCATATGACTGAAGTAATAAACATTTAACCAAAAGTTATTACTTCTGAGAGTCTTACCATTTGTAACAAGTACCCTCCGTCTAAATGAGGTACCAAATTATTTCATTAGAAGTGAGAACTAAGTTCCCCATTTTCTGTACCTTCTGAACTAGACTTTTATTTGTTGTAGAGACCTAGTTGCCACTTTGCATTTTGGATTTCATTGTCTCTGGAAACTTTATTGCTTTCAGTTGTCTTTTCTTTCAACTAAAAGTGTCAGTTTGAAACCAATTTCTTTGAGCAGAAGAGCAAAATTCAACTGCTGAGTTTTTCATTGACTCTCATGTGTAACCAGTACTGTGACTGGCTCAGGGGAAGCCACTAAACATAAGTATTTTGTGTGTACATGTGGTTTGCATGTTTAAACACTTATTTTACCTTTGAATTGTCATTCATTGCAAAGGGATAATTTGCAGTGAAAATATTTCCTGTTGTTTTAGAGCTGTACTATGACTATATTTTTTCCTGAAACATGAACACAGGCATCTGTTTGTTTAAATATTTAATGTTTAAATATTTAATGTTCTGCTTCATGTGATAGTGAAGAAAACAGCTTTGAATCCGCTGTAGTTCATGTTTTTGTTTCTAACAGCGCAACAGCAATTTTAGGGTATCTGCCACAAGAGCTTCTAGGAACTTCTTGTTATGAATACTGCCATCAAGATGATCACAATCACCTAGCTGAAAAACACAAAGAAGGTACGATAAAACAATTGGTCCTCCCAGGCTGCTTACGGCTGCGAGTAACTGCAGGTGCACACACTGCAGGCCCCGACTAACCAACCTCAGCACTGCCCTTCGGGATGTCTGTGTTAAGACATGCCTGTGTAAGGCTTGTGATAAAAGCAGGGAGAAGCTTGTGTTGTCTTGGCTTCTGGTGCAGGGCCTTAATTGTAGGGGAATAATGGCAGTGCATCTGTCAAACCCTCTGCTTCCATTCTTTGTAAGGAAGAGGAAGGAATCCTGAGGAGCAGATGTGGCTGATAACATAATTAAAGACAACAGTTGAGAAAGCTCAACAAGACAGGAGTCTCTAGTGGTTTGCAGAAACTTAGTATTTGGGTTTTAATGTAAGATTTATGACAGTGCTGAAAATATAATTTGATTTTAGAACAGATCCGAGTTTGTTCTGGCATGTCATGCTATATCTGGCCAACAAAAACATTTTGGTTTTATGATGCTATAAAGCAGATTTATTATTTTAAACTTTACCTTTCTAAGCTTAAATATGGTGATTATAACTTTCCTTTTCTTATTTAGTGTTGCAGAATAAAGAAAAAGTATTTACAAATTCCTACAAATTTAGAGCAAAAGATGGGACTTTTGTTACTTTAAAGAGTCAGTGGTTTAGTTTCATGAATCCTTGGACCAAAGAGCTGGAGTACATTGTCTCAAACAACACTGTGGTATTGTAAGTAATTTATATGACTCTGCATTTATTTTTTTGTCATAAGTACAGTTAGCACTAACAGAAAATAACCCGCTTAGGAAGCAGAGCAAGGCTAGAAAACATCAACCCTGCACAAAAAGGGGCTGAACAACCTGGACAAACATTTTTTTGGCATTTACCAGCAATTTTTGTTTCAGGCCTAAGTCGTGGATTTGACTTTGAAAACTATGCTGTTTCCCCATTAGGAAAAAATGAGGTGAAGGAGTTTCTTGCTAAGGGAAGATAGGAAGGATCTTTAAGAAAAGTAGATTTGAATAAATGGAACTGTCAAGTTAATTCTGCTTTTCCTTCTGGTCTTTACAACCCTCTGTGTGTCAGTTGACCCAATTCCAAGTGCTGCCCTACGCCCCAGGTGTCAGAAGGTGGAGAAGCACAACTGATAGATGGTGGAAATGCAAGGCAGGACAGAAAGATCCTCTACAAGCTGATTGCAGGGGTGGAGCCTGTGGGACAGTAATTGCGTGTGTTTAATTCTTTTTTAGTTTTAATTGTTCTTCATTCTCCTTGCAATGGAGCTGTAATTTGGATTGTTGCAGTCATACTGAGGGTCTTTGCCAATGATTGGGGTTTTGAGAGGGGACAGAGGGGATTTTATTTCCATCAAACAAAGTTGTCGAGGGGGCCTTTTGCCCATCCTGTATCTGGTTGATGCCTTAAGTCACCATCACCCACCTCTTTTGCCCATGTCCCTGTTCCCCAAGAAGACAGAGAGGTGCAGTTAAGACAGTCTGTGCTGGCCAGTAGGGCAAGGGCACTTTTTTACCTGCCCTGGAGATGTGGGTATTTGCAGCTATCTGCAGGAGGGAAGGTAGCAGCAGCTGCATGAGGCAGCCAGTGACCTGTCCTTGTAGCAGTTGTTCCTGGTTAGCTGATTTCCCTCCTAACAGTAAAAATGACAGCCCTATTCCCTTGCCATGGAACTCAGACAATCCTGTTGGCTTTCTTTTTTACTTGGAGAGTAAGTGGAAATTACTATTTCACCCACTGCTCAGAAACATTACAAAAAATTGAACATGGAAATATGTGAGGAATATCTTGTATTTCCCTAGTTTGAGGATGTTAGCATTGATTCGGTGTAAAGTATTATTGAAATTAAACATAAATATGTGCTGGATTTTGTTTTTTGAAAAAAACCTACTGACTTTTTGTGGTTTGTTTTGGATTTTTTGATTTCTTTAAATCTCAGAGGTCATAAGGAGTCAGCTGAAGAAGAGGTCCTCTACAGTTCCCAACCTGCAGAAGGCAAGTGTCACTTCTTAGCGTTATCACAGCTCCATCTCCTGATCAGTCAGTTTAGATTTGTCCAGTCCAGAGATTTTTTAATTCTAGGTTGTGTGCAAGGAAGGATTAAATTTTCTTTTTTAAGCTGCTTCTGGTGAGTTTCTAGTTACTTACAGAATCCTAATTGATATAATTCACAGAACCCTAAAAAGAGGTGTATATAACATACTAACATACTTTTAATTTCCAGCAGCTTCTGTTAGAGCACGGGTTTTGGTTGGTAGGATACGGTGCTTCTGTCATAGACCCTTCATACTTTGCCCAGTTTTCTGAACAAATGCAATTGTGCTGAGTTAATCTATAAAGTACAGGGCAATATGAATACAGAACATACTTTGTTATTATTTTTCTGCTATGCATAGATTCTGCTTTCTGCATGCTATTCTGTCATCTTGCTGTGAAGCCTTTATTTTTGCTTTTCAAAATGTTCTTTCAATAACTCATTTCAGTTGGTGAGAAATCCAAGGGTTTTTTTAAACTCATATTCTTTGCAATGTCTGTGAGAGACACTGGAGGTGGCAGTGATTAAATATATTTCACTACTGGAGAAGAACAGTTTTCACAAACAGATTATTCACTTTTTATTGCAACACCCTCTGCCATGAACCAGTATTTAAAGGAATATAATTTCTGAATATATATAATGAAAATATATACTTATGTAGTGTATATATATAAGTATATGTAGAACAAAAGCTTCTTTAACACGAGTCCTTGCTCTGCAGTGAAACTGCTCTGGGTTTAAGGTTTTGTTTGGGCTTTGTTTTTTTGTCTACAGATTCTGTAAAACAGTCATTAGTAAGTGTGCCCGGAATGTCCTCTGGAACAGTTCTTGGTGCTGGAAGTATAGGAACCGAAATTGCAAATGAAATATTAGAATTACAGAGGTAATAAATGCATGACATCATAATGAGGCTTTTAAGTAAAGATAGGGATGAGGAATATATGACTGTGTGAGGGTTGCTCCAGTTTCACTTTTATTGTGTTATATTTATAAATTTTTTTATGTTGAGCAATAGCATGATGAGATAGCATTATAATCTAATGTCAGTCTCATGCCTGGCAGAGCACATCACTGTGCTGGTGGTTCAATAGAGAAAGAAAAATGTGCTCAAGGAATTGTGACCCATGGCCTTTTCTGATCTCTTCTCTGTTTTCTGCTGCTGAGACTTGGAGCTAGATAACTTAGAATCTTCAGGAGAATTTAAGACTTTATTGTTTCAAATTAGCAGACTCATGCTGTGTCACTGGGGAGGTCTGGTGGGCTCTGCAACACACGGTCTGGTTTTCAGTGTTTGATTAATGTGACCTGGTAAATCAACTCAACATATGCAATTTTAGGTTGCATTCGTCACCCTCTGGAGAGTTAAGTCCATCACATCTCCTGAGAAAGTCACCTTCTCCAGCTTTAACTATAAACTGCAGCGATGTGAGTATACCTCTACCTGTAAAAATCCAAAGTTGAAAGGTTCATGTCTGCTCAAAGCCTGCATTTGAGCTGCTGAACTCTCTAAATCATGTAATTTCTCATCATAAGGATAATTTCATCGTATTCATTGAAGATTTTTCTTGATTCTGGGCTTTGGTATCCCATTTGTTTCTCAAATCCTTTTGGAAAGCATTTCACCTTTATTAATTCCCTGGTAGAATATACACAAGTCAGGCAATCTAAGGAATCTCTCCTGCTAAATTGCATATATGTGTTAAATAAAACAAATATCAGGAAAAAATTATATTTTTTTGGGTTAGGATGACTTCCATCTCTATTGCTGTGGTTAATGTAGTTTAATGCATATAGAATCTGGGAGGAATGAGAGCTTTTTTAATCTCTTAACTGGAATGTTTTGACAGTGACGAACACGATGTCACTGGGAATTTGTAGTTCATGGTAGTAGGTGTGAAAAACACAAACCAGTACATTTTGTGCTGAATTTATGTACTGAACACTGTATTAGACCCTCCTCAGTGCCACCACGGTGAAATACCTTTGACAGCTGTGGAAGTCACAACTTTTATTTGAGCCAGGTCCAGTGCTACATAAACTCCTAAAAAATTTGTTTCTAAATGCAAAATATCTGCCTGTTGATGATGCATATTTTTCACTTTCTATATTTAGTTCTTAATAATTTGACAGCAATCTACAACGTTTCTGTAATGTAACATTTTTGACTAAATTTGGGATCTAATTCTGTCCTTTCTACCAATTCTGGTCTTTCAGGTGCCAAATAAAGAGTTGATTCAGTTATGTCCTTCAGAAACAGAAACTCGAGAGAATTCAGAACAAACCCAGGGTGCTATTCCATTTCCCAGCAATGAACCTCTCCTCAGTAAGATTTATTTCTCTTGGGGATATTCTGGGAGTTGCAGGGGATGACATTTCTGAGCCATGGTGTCATTTCTGAGGGCACCACTTTACAACCGTGTATAAATTGTAAAGAGATTTGTCTGTCTGTCTGAAGATGAGTGCACTCTGAAAACAGATGTGCTATTGCTGCAGGTCAAACAGCAAAATCGGACCAGTGAGGCAATTTCATTACAAAAACCAACATCCTTAACTAAAGTTTACCATTACGTTCTTGCAGGCCACACTCTTCATGAGGCACTTTACTGTTCTCTCTCCAGGACAGAGATAGGGATGGAAAAGTATCTCAGTGCAATGTCAGGGAACTGCTTGTAATTTGAGAATTATTGTCCTTCAGCACTTTACCTCTTTATTAGGTGCAAGCTAGGAGTAGTTGATACAAAGGACTGCTCAAAATGGTTCAGAAAGAATTTTTTTTTATTTCCCTTGTTAGGTTTGTCTGGATACAGGATTCCCTGGCCCTGTAAGAGGAAAATGCCACTGTATTATGTTAACATCAAAGGCAAAATGCTGTAAAAGCCATGTTTATGCTTATTCTGTATTTTAGCTCGTAGAAGCTTTTCCATCTCCCTCTTCTCCCTCATGTACCAGGGATTTTTATTTATAACCTACAGCTTTCTTCCAGTTGAACTATGAGCCTTTTCAAAAAAAGCTTAAAAGCCCAAACCCTGACAACCCCAAACCAACCAACCAAAACAGAAAAACGCTGAAAAAGAAACACCAAAGGAAAAAAAGTTAATCCTCTAGTAAGGGTTTGGGAAAAAAGAATTAAAAACAACCCCAACAACATAGAACAAGGAGTAATGGTTTTAAACTAAAAGGGATTTTTTTTAACATACAAATATCGGCCTTGACCTCAAAGGCAGGTGCTGTTTCAGACCAGCTCTGTTTCGCAAGTTACCACGTTCTTCATGCTTTATAGTGTTCATATCTGCTTCAAATGTCCTGTTTGAATCACTTTGTAGGTGGCAGCTCTCAGCTGGACTTTGATGCCATCTGTGAAAACGACGACACCGCAATGACAGCTCTGATGAATTACTTGGAGGCTGATGGAGGCCTGGGAGACCCAGCTGACCTCAGTGACATCCAGTGGGCTCTCTAGAGCTGCTTTTGGGAGCAAGGAATGTCAAAGCCCTCATGCACAGCAATCCTACATCCTCAGTACTGTATTGGAATTTTGTAATGGTTCTTTTGAATCCAGACTTACTGTCTCGAGATTTTCAAAGACTGAAGCCTTCCTTGCTCAGAGAAGGACATCTTCTGCTGCACCTATGGACAAATGCAATATTTTTTTCATGATGAGGAAACCTCGAAATTTTAATATTGAACCATCTGTAACTGGAATGCTTAGAACACATTAGTATATTTTTGCTAAAAAGCTTTAACCAAAAGATACTGTACAATGTACAGGATTACTTTTTCTTAGTTTTAATACTTCAAACTTTTATTTATTGTTTTTGTTTCAAGTTGTAGAATATTGGTTATCCATGTTACTTTCTGTAGAACCTACTGTACTTACATGGTTTGAGAATATTTGTAACTATTAAATTTAATCGAAATAACAATTTGAACACACTACAGTTGTAAAATAAGGTATTGTAATTCTCAAATGATGCAGTTTGTGATTCCTTGCACTTCTCAGCAGTTCAGGTCTTGCAGTCAAAGGTGAAAATGAAGCCTGCAGTTGTGGGAGCAAGGATTGGGGTTGGATCACCCTAACAAACAGAAGAGAATGTTTTGAGAAAAACAGTACATAAACATGAGAAGGGTGAAAGAAAAGAGCAATGAACTCTTAACTACTATTTTGTATTATTTGTAATGTATTATTAGAGAGGCAGTACATAGAAGCAGAGAAAAATAATGCTCTATTTGTAATAAAGCACTTAGGTCTTGTCCCAGGTTCTTTACTAACTAGAAAAGTTTGAATGGATTGTCTTGGCTCCAGAGTGAGGCTTGCACTGTCTGTTGGTGAAAAAAAGTTAAAATTCTAGAGCATCTTTTTTGTTTCTGGATTGTTTGGGAGAATTTTCTACTGCTTGAGTGTGTGACTTTTTAAAATCTCTCTGTACAATAGCTCTGTAAGTAAATGCTATGCAGGATGATCTTTTGGGAACAGCTTTTGCAAGGATTGTATCCCAGTTACAGGAAATGACTCAAGAAGATGGCACTTTAGAGGTTGCATTAGAACAACATAGCACTAATATAGCAAGTGGATCTTTTTATCTCTGGTATTGAAGGTTTAAACACATTTTTGCATAGATTATGTATCATAAAATTACAGATTTTTCCTGTTTTCTTCATGTTTCGGTTTGTTCTGTTTTTTTAAATTCAGGTGATGAAAGGAAAGCATTTGAAGCTATCTGATACATGGGCATCTTTTTAATACAGACAGTTAAACGTAGGTACTACCCTAACCTCTCTCACTCCAGGTGAGGATGGCAGCCTGTGTCAGGTGTTTTTAGGAAGGCTGGAGCTGGGAACAGATGGACGTGACCGTCACTAGATGTCACCCTTGTACCGCTGGGGAGCCACACTGTTCTCAGGATGACTATTTGGACGTGGAGTGGCTTCCTCTGCTTGACGGGGCAGCTCTATATCTTATAGATATGACTCCCTCTGCAAACAATGGATTTTTGGGGATGGTGAGTTGTTAGAATGGCTTCTTGGATTGATTTTTCTTTTTGTTTAACTCTATAGACATTCTTTTTGCTTTTAATTTGAATGTCTTTTCCTGCAATCAGATCTCTTTTTTACAGACATGGGGCCAAAATGATCAGTTCTCTTGCTTTATTAGAATAGACTTTTCTGCTTTTTCCGAATTTTGGGCTATATCATGGAGCACAGTGGGAGAAATAAACAGGCACTTTCTAAGAACGGATAGAAATCCATTTGTGTAAATGAAACTTGAGAATTTGAGATTCTGACATGGTAAAATGCATTTTCTCTTTTCTATTCTAGAAATAAATTCTACATAAACCAGCAAATACTGTGGCTCATATATAAATGAGTACATAAATAACTTAAAATTATACAGAGTTTATTACAACAGGTTTTTTAACTGAATTAGTTTGGAAATGGGGCAGCTGTTGTTACTGAAGGAGCAGATTAATTCTTTCACAAAATTTATATAAATGTCTAGAGTCAAACCACTATTTTTGGGTTCTTGGCTATCCCTAAAAATAAAACCAAAAATGTGACTTTGATTCTTTTGCAGTCAGTTATCAATATTGGGACTTTCAATTAATTTATTAGATTCTCCCTTACTATTTGTGACTTTTTTTCTGGCTTAAAGCAGCCTTTTCAAGTGTCACTTGTAAATATTTCTGGTGAAATTTATAGATATTTTTGAATACAGTTGAGATAGTATGTGCTTATCCATGTTTGTATAACAAAACAAATCTAGTAAGATACTGACAGTTTGTTCCTGCCATGGTGCAGATAATGGGAGGATGTGGTTAAACCAGGTCAATAAATATTATTTTGATGCTCTGCTGTCAGTCTGCTGGCAATTCTATCAAATACTGAACTGAAATATAAAGTACTTGTTCTTTCAGATCCCAGGCTCCTTCCCTAAAAATACAAACAGGGACGTGCCACTCACTCCTGTGGATTTTGGTAGCTCGGTGTGACACTCCCCAGGCAAGGTGAGCCTGTAATCCAAGCTGATGTGTATTTTTGGGGATTCAAACAGAGCTTCAGAACACCCTTGTGTCCTCCAGGGATGAACTCCGAAGGCGTCCACACGTTAACTCTGAACTTCTCCATTTCCTGCTGCAAGCACGAGTCCTGTGAGGAACAAGTCCTGGCTGAGGGAGCTGGGAATGCTCAGCCTGGAGAAAAGGGGCTCAGGGGAGACACTGTCACTCTCTGCAGCTCCCTGACTGGAGTTAGATGCGGGTCAGGCTCTGCTCCCAAGGGACAGGAGGAGAGGAACTGGCCTCAGGTTGTGCCAGGGGAGGTTTGGATTGGATACTGGGGGAAAGCTGTTCGCTAAAAGGGTTATTAAGCATTGGCACAGGCGGCCCAGGGTGGTGGAGAATTCATTCCTGGATGTGTTTAAAAGACGTGCAGGTGTGGCAGTGATGGACACGGGGTACTGGTGGATTTGTTAGTCCTGGGTTATAGTTGGACTTGGTCTGAGAGGTCTTTTTCAACCTAAACAGTTCTGTGGCTCTAGGAACATTTGTCACGTGATGTTCTGAGGCAGGGAGGATCCTTTCTGTGCTTTTGGGGTTCCCTTGTAGGGTATGATTTTCCGGGGCTAATTACACAAGGTTCCAGATAAAATACACAAGACTGATCATCTGAAACTGTGCACCTGAAACAGTCCCAAGTACTGGAGCAAATTGGTCATTTTTTAAATGGCCCTCTGCTTTTTGGGGGGGGTTTAAACAAGAAACTTCAGCACAGAGAAACT
>VYZT01016495.1:0-10501 GCA_013400735.1 Pomatostomus ruficeps
TGCATCCCTGCAGCTCTGTCCAGCAACTCCTGCATCCCTGCCATGGTATCCAGCAATTCCTGCATCCCTGTAACTCTATCCAGCATCACCTACATCCCTGCCATAGTACCTAGCAGTTCCTGCATCCCAGCAGTGGTATCCAGCAGTTCCTGCATCCCTGCATCTTTCTCCAGTTGTTCTTGCATCCCTGCCATGGTACCCAGCAGTTCCTGCACGCCTGCCATGGCACCCACCAGCACACACTCGCCAACACCCAGGCAATTGCTCTTCCTACAAAAACCCCCCAAAATGCTCCTGGATAAACACAAAGGAGCTGATTCTGGGGCCCTGCCGTGGTCGCATGGGGAAGAGCTGCAAATTTTGTCAATATATTTATGTATAAACAGCGTGCAGGGACGTGCGCATTTGCCTACACACATATATATTTATTTCCCATCCCAGCAGCCTCAGTCCTCTTGGTACGTTCCCCCTTTAGGCCCTTTCTCTGAGATTATTCTAATTCATTCTTTAAGGAACACCCCGTGTGTAAATAGTTTTTTGTTAATGTTTTCCTCTCTCCAGTGTGCTGGAATTTTAAAGAGCGCTTTAATATGAAATTAGATAGAAAGTTTTGACCTTTTTTGTGATTAAAATAATGTGCATGTTACTGATGCAGGCTTCATAGGTTGAACATCTACTTTTATTTAGGCAAATATTGAAAGAGAGACAAACAGACTCGAGGAAATGTGAGGCACAGCCTGGATGAAAATAAAAACCGGTCCTTTGCATTCAGAACTGGCAAGGCTGGAAATACAAAAGGAGAAGTAAAACTATAAAAGGTAATGTCTCAGATAATTGCACCCTCCAAAAATAAAATCAATAAATAAAATTACTCAAATAATCCGGCCTGAACCTTTCACTTTGCTATGGGTCTTTCTCCATCTTTTGCTTTAAATTAGAGAAAAGAGGAAAAAAAAAAAAAAAGCTGGAGTGCTCAGTGATGGAATTCAGTTGACTTATTTGAATACCAAAAGATGACCCACTCCTAATGATATAAAAAATCTTTTGCATTAGCAAATTTCTCTTCTGTATTTGTTTTGCCAGCACAACACAATATTCATTTAATATGCTACCAGTATCTTATCAAGTTAATGATCTGTTGTATGTATGGAGTAAGCTTGTTACTCGTTTTAAATTAGATACGAAAGCACCACTGTATGGAAATTTGAATACTTTGGATTTTGATGAAATTATGGGACTTTCATGCTTTAACAGTCTGTAGGCAGCCTTAGCAGAACAGCAAGAGTTGGCTCTGTTAATGTGACATTGCACAGAGAGGCTGCTTAGCCTGATTTAATGGATCTCAAAATCCAGTTTTGTGGGGCTCCTCTCTGTTGTCCTGAGTTTTGCAGTATTTCCATGTTTCTCTTTGTTGCAATACTTTCTCACGCATGCTGTTGTAAACATGGCCATGTTTTTGCTAACTAGTCATGTTTTTGCTAACTATCCTTGTTGGTATCATTCCATTCTCCGAGGCGGAGACATGGGATGGATTTTTCCTTTGACCAGTGTGATTGAGAGGTGGTGATTTCTACCTCCAATCCACGGTGATTTCTAAGAACATATAAATAAAGGTCAGAGGGTTCTGCCCTCTCTCTTTTGGCTCTCTCTTTTGGCTCTCTTTTTTAGCTCCTCGGCCTAGTTCGGCTATGTGTGTTTTCTTTGTGTCCATACAGTGTGACACCTCTCCATTTTCAGGTCCTCAAGCTCCAAAAACTCAAAAGTTGCTGCGTGAAACACATCCAAGGGGTTGGATTTGGAACAAACTGATGAAGTTTAGATCAGCCACCTCCTGCAGACACCACAGGGTGACCAAAGCCAAACGCTCGTGACATCCTGAGGCGTGTGTGTGCACATTTTCAGGAAAAAATGGGAAAAGGCAAATATGGATAGAGTTTAAATATGGATTGAGGTAAACCCTACAGTCATGGAACATTGTTTGGCAGGGCTGTAGCTGGCACTGCTCCCTGCTGCAGAGCTTTCCAGAACCTCCCACCCAGATGCCACATGCAGCCACCTAACCCATGGCAGTCCAGAGGCTCAGATCAGGAATTTCTTCTGGGTTTGGCCACAGCAGATGGATGCAGGAATTGCAGGGTCACACTGCTCAGCAGAATTCTCCTTTGTGCCGTTTGTTTGCTTGCTCCTGCTCCAGAAGGAGCACAGGATATTCGACCTCAGGAAGCGCTCAGAGCACGGCTGTGCCCAGGGAGCATCAGCTTCAGGAACCTCCAGGAACCTGAGGAGTAAAACATCCCTCTGGTGTTCCCAGGACCTCACATGTTCCCAGGGAGATTTTGGGTGTACAAGTACTGAGTTTCTCGTGAACTGGTCTGGAGAAATGCAGATCTTGGAGCTTTACTGGCAGTTTTGCCAGAGCGGGTTAAAGCAGATTTAGATCCACACCAGCCAAGAGCAGCAGAGCTTCAGCATCCCGGTGTCTGTGTGTTTCTCCAGCTCACTAACGAGTCAGTCAGTACCTTTGCATCCCAAATCCAGCCCAAGTCAATCTTGTCTTAGCTTATTCATCTTATAACCACCTACTTTTCTTTGTGGTTCCAGACTCATCTGGTTTTCCTTTTGTTTCTCCTTCATTAACGTGACCCCACATCCCTGGGAAGGCATCTCCCTCCTGGCAGACCCCACTCCTCTGGGCGAGGCTTTAAGCCCGTTTGCTTGTTCCAGCTGAGAATTTGGGGCTTGACTTCCTGCAGAATTTTCCTGCAGAATTTTCCTGCAGAATTTTCCTGCAGAATTTTCCTGGGGCTTGACTTTCCTGCAGAATTTTCCTGCATGCCAGGGATGCAGGCAGAAGGTGGGAAAAAGCCAAGGCTGAGATGTGCACTGGCCTGAGCCCCACGGGAATGGTCTCCACCTCCCTTTGGAGCACTGCAGAGGGCTGAAGTGGCACACACGACAGATCTGCAGCGACAGTGGCACGGTTTGGGTCTCCCCACTCCGTTTTCCTGCGTGAGTAAAGGGGAGTCACAGCCTGGCATCCCCCTGCAGGGATCTGGAGAGGTGATGCTGGTCCAGGCAGAGGGAAAGGCCTGTGAACGAGCGTGTTTGCAATCATCTCAGGGAACAAGATCCCCCTCATCTCCTTTTTCATCATTTACAGATGCTTTATTCACAGTTCCAAAAGACCGGCTGGGGATTACTCCATCTTCTCCTCAGCCAGGCTGAAGTTTAGATGTGCAGCTCTTCGAGGGATGAAAAAAAAAGGTAAAAACACTTTTGTTTTTTTGTTTATTTGTGAGTCACTACCCAAGAACTGGTGTGAGTATCTGTGGCTGTTGAAGTTTTCCTCTTAGACCGTTGCTGTACGGGGATGTCTGGGGTGTGAACACCCCATGATACCTCCTGGAGCTGCAGCTGCATTGTCCCTCAGTGATGGCTGGAAATGGGACTCCCCACCCGAAATTAATTACCCCTGTTCATCACCCAGATGAATTAGACCGACCCAAATCAATAACATTAATGAAATGTCATTTATTTAAGACCCAACCCTTCAGGGAAGCTCACTGGGGACGCTGGGGAAGGGCCCTGATGTTTGGGGCACATCAAACCTCTGTGGGGGTGATGTTGGAGTTGTGGCTTGGGTGGTGGGGACAGGTGGAGAATCCCTGGAAAAACAAAGCATTTCTGGCTGGACAGAGCATTCCTGGCTGGACAGAGCATCACCGGGTGGACAGAGCATCACCAGGCGGACAGAACGTCACCGCGCCGCCACCACTGAGATGCCGCAAAAAAGGAAACTTTGGCTGTGCTCCCTCTTTTCAAAATGCAACTATGTAAAGGTCACAGAGGAGGAGATGAAACTAGGAGTTGTAATAAGGAAGGAGAAATAAAAAATAATGACAGAAATAAATTGTCATAAGAGGGGATACAGTTATGATTTATTGTGATATTCTACAAATTTGGAGGTGATTAAAAGCCACCTAAAATTCACATTAACAAGTCACATAAAAATGGAATTAAACTAGTGGGCATAATGTGGCAGGGTATAAAGAAAAATCATGACAGAAATAAATTGACAGAAGAATGATACTATTCAAGTTTTACTCTGTCGCGTCACACTGACAGGAGACTAGTATTTTAATTTCAGAGTTGTGGTTGAGTTTTTGGAGTTCATTAAAGGCCCACATTAAGAATCTCATAAAAGTGAGAAGAAATTAGTGACCATAATGTGGCAGAGGAAATAAAGAAACAATAATGACAGAAATAAATTGACAGAAGAATGATACACTTAATGTTTCACTCTGACACCCTCTATTAATAGGCCGCTGCAAGCTGGAGCAAATGTCATTCATATTTTAGCCAAAGTATACCACTAATTAGGCTGGCTTTCTGCACTGGAATTAAATTTGAGATCCCTCACCTTTAGAGTGGGATCATTTGAATTCGAAAGAAAAGAGCTGGTGACAGAAAAAAAAACTTTCTGCTCGGGCTCTTCTAATGAGATAAAATTCCCCCTTCTCCCCATTTCCTAGCTATAATTGCTGATTATGTTGTTACACAGGAGCGGCTCTCCGCTCTCTCCTCCCCATCATTATGATTTAGTCTGGCATATCGGGGTGCTTCAAACACGGACTGAAGTGGTTTGAGTCTAATTTAGCACTCATTTAGGCCGCAGGTACCGACGAAGGTAAACACCGCATTGTTATAATTAATTACCCCTTAGGCCTAGCCAGGCCAGCTCTGTTTCAGCTGACCCTTATAATAATAAGGCTTAGGGGCATATTGTATTTCTTTTGACAGATTAATTAGAAATTCAGCCGTGGAGGTACAAAGCAACTCTGTCATGAATATTTAAATGGACTGACACAAAAAATCATGAAAGGGCTGCTGAACTACATGACAGACAGGGGATATTAGCCAAGTGATTCTAATCAATAATCTCTTGATCTCTTACATATTAATACACTGCCTGCTGTTATTAAGCTCCATAATAAGGAAGGGGAGAGAAAGTTAGTGTAGCTCTGCTGTAGGGCTCGCCGGGCCCCCAGTGTATACACTAACTGACGGAGAAAATGCACAGAGGAGCCGAGCCTCAGCCTCTTCAATCTCATCCAATCTTAAGGAATGGCAGCTCTGAGCATCGCTGGCCGGATAATTATTGGCCCTGACAAGGTGAAGGCGTTTGCAGGCAAATGAGATGGGAAGTAGGATAAGTCCCCAGACCACCCAGCGCAGGGCACGCTCAAAACCAACCGCGCGCTACCGCTCGGGCTTGTATTTGCTTTAGCAGGGGAAATATGGGAATCACAGCGCTTTTGAGTCGTGTTGAAGGGTCAGTGACAGTCGAACACCGGGAGCTTGCTGTTACTGTTGTTAATGTTAACTTTAACACCAAGTCAACTGGATTTACCCCCGGTCCCTTTGCTCATCTCCTATAACATCAAGGCCACCGAGTGAATTAAGCAGCGCAGTAGAGCTGAATATCATCTAAATTCATTACAGCCGGTTCCTCCCGTAAATGGGGGAGGCAGCGCCGGCGCTGCTCGGGAAATGTGCCGCCTCCACGGCACCAAAGGCTCCCTTTGTGCTGCACGGGCTCGGGCTTGGGGAGAGCGAGCAGCAACACCGCGCCGGGTAACGGGGTTGGTGTCGCGACGACTGAGAGCATCGCAGGGCTAAGGTGTCGTCTCCCAAAAATGAGCCTCACAACGTGCTCCTGTGGGGCGAGGGAAAGGGCTCAGCTGGGAAAGGGAACTGGACCGGCTCCAGTGTCTGCCTAAACAACTTAAAAAAAAAAAAAAAGAGATTAAATGACAGGAGCAGGGAGTGATAATTAGCATATTTAAATCGCATGCACACAATGTTCAGATGGGATTAGAGGGACGCTGTTGGGTTTTTTAAAAATGATTCAACAGCCAAAATATTAGACATAATTTTTTTCCCTTTTTCATTTCCTTCTCTTTTTTTGTTCTAATTAAAAGGGAGTCACAGGTTCAGCGCTCACTGTGGGTTCCCTGCAGCCCTGACCATGCCCTGCTGTGGGTGCAGCATCCTGGCCAAGGCCAGGAGGAGACAATTCCGATTTCAGAGCTTGATTTGCCTCTTCACAGAAAACCCCACCAAGGCTGCAGGGCTCCAGGTGAATTTGCCTGATATCCCTGGGACAGCTGAGTGGAGGAGAGGGTCAGACCAGACACGTCTGTGTGCAGAACAGATTCGATGCCACCTGACTCCCATGGCCTTGGTGTCTCACTGATGACAAATCCGGGCTGGAACTGACAGTGAAATCAGAAGCCTCTTAGCCCCTAATAACTCACCCTGGATGTCTCCCTTTATTTTGTTCTGTCTGGGTACCTCTGAGCTATCTGCAAAAAAAAAAAAAGCAGATTGAAGTGATAAAACAGTGGGAGCAGCTTGCTAAACAGCCCCAAAACACCCAAGACCCCAGTGCCAGCAGAGGAAGGTTTTCTCGAGCTGTTGCAGCGCTCCTGAGCAGGTGGGAACCCTCCTGGAATTGGGGGCTGCCTTGGGAGCATGCCCTGGGTCTCACTGCCATTTCTCAGTCCTGCAGGTGCTGCTAAAGGGACTTGAAATATTTGCATGGGGACAGGGTTCAGAGCAGCAGGGAACCATGCCCAGCTCTCTGGCAAGCTGTGACAAGATGTTATTTCATGTTGTGATTGCACATTGAACGGTTTCCTAAACTCTGTTTCAAAAATCATACATTTATGGGCACGGAGCCACCACATCGTGAGTAAAGGAGCCCTGTCCCATTCACAGGCTTCATCTGCTCTGAGTGAACTCAGCAAACGCTTTGGGTTTTGCAGGAACACCGAGTTAAAAATACCTAAGTCTGAAAAGTGCTTAAAAAAAAAAAAAATGCTATCCTGGATTTATCAACACTTATATTTGCAGGTCACACTTTACTTGCACTTATAAGTTTAAGCCTAACCCTTCTCATTACTTCAATGCTGCTTTCAAACCTCTAATGCATATTTAAGTGGGAGCATTAAAAAACAGTGTGTCAACTGCCATTGATGTGCGATGTAGGGCACTGACCCTTCCAAGGCATTATCATGTCATTGGACCCATTAAGTGCAGCCATTTCTGTTGCTCTTAATTGGGTTGTGCAGCGTGGAGCGGTTGCAAGTGGTTGCAGTTTAGGCCGTGAATTATAATAACAATAATAGCGGGCAGAGATCGGTGTGGGCACCAAGCACGTGCGCAGAGGTGGCCAGGAGCGTCACCTCCACTCCACTTGTCACCCCTCCCTTTCGAGAGTAATAGAGGTTTAATTTACAAGCTCAAAACGGGTGTGTGGGCACCACTCAGTTAATTAAACGGAGCCTTGTCTTCCAAAGCCTCGTTACTGGGCTGGTTCTGCTCACGGAATAATATGCTGTTCCCCATGAATCCATTTTTTTTTTTTCAAAGTATCTGGCCCCAAAAAAGAAACCTGATACATCCTATCTGCTCTTGGTCGGAAACTGCAACTTCTCTTTCCTTCGTTTAATTTTTTTTTTTTTTCCTTTTAAAAAATTGGATGTCAGGATTCATTTGGACTAAGGCCAGGCTATTTTATGGCAAGTTTCAGCAGCTGAAAATATTTGCATCTGATTTATAAAGTTTTGCAAATGGCTGTAAACCCCAGACAGAGCCTAACGGTGGTGGCACTGCCTGCCATGCTGTTGCAATTAGAGCTTGGCCCACGCCGAGCCCCTGGCATGGAATGACCTGAACTTTGGAGCTGGCGATGTGTTTCCAGGGGCCAAACCAAACCTCGAGGCCCTTCCACTCCCGAAACGCAGGGATTTCTGGATCTGCCTCAAAATTCCCCTGGCCAGGACCCGTTTCCAATAATTAGCCAGCGTTGTCTTTAAATATCAGTGGAAGTCATGATGGTTTATCATTTGCAGCTGGACATGCATGAGCGCCCTTCTCGCTGGTCTGGTGCTCCCACAGAACAGATAATTAAGGACAAGGAAAACAGACTGGGAGCAAGAGCCAAATGAAATGTCCAAATGCAAGCGGTGCAGTAATTGCAGTGGTAACGGTGGTGATGACAGCAGCAATCATTTCGAGCCTAGCAGCTTTGTTTATAAAAATGTTAGCAAAAGGTGCGGAGCTGGAAACAAATAACTTCACCTCAGCCCTTTTATTGCAAAAACATCATAAAGTGCGAGCCAAGGAGTAAATTCATTGCGAGTCATATTAAAGGTTTTGGACCGAAGTGAAGCTGTTACAAACTACATCTGTAAAAATTGTGTAATTATTATGGGTGGGTAAAATCTGGCAAGAGTTATTTTCTTAAGTAAAGCGTAAAAGAGAACAGATGTGCTGTAACTGACACATTTATTTTTTGCCAGTTTCCCTAATTCTGGACAAAAAAAAAAAAAAGTTGCTCTCGTTTATCATATTATTCAATGGATTTCAAATTAGCGAGGCAACGGTGACTTTTTTACACTGTCCCAGTTTTAATGCCTGAGAAAAGAAGGGGGGTGGGGAGGGCTGTCTCACGGAAAGAAAATTAATTTGTTTTATTGGGCACTGAAAAGCCAAGCCTTTTGTCAAACAGAGAAGCAAACATATATTTGGAGGGAGAGCTAGGTCACCAGTTAAATGTCAAGGTCTGCTAAAATCAAAAGGTAGGAGGGGTGGGTGACAATGAAATCTAAGTAGAAAACCATAAATGTAAAGAAACACCACGGTTGCTGGGCCGGGGTGGAATGAGAAAAATGGCCAAAGACAAAGATAGGCAGCCCGGGTCTGGAAGTAATTACGGCCGAGTGAAGACAACTGAATTCCATATTACTTCGGTGGATGTCTGTAAAGGCAGTTTGGGGAGGTATTTTGGTAAGGTTTACTTTTTGGAGCTTAGCAACATAAATTTGTTGTCACTGAACTATTAAATAAAATAGACACATGTTGGCAAAGAGTGCAGAGCCGAGGGATGGAACTGATTAAGGGACAGCCTATGAAATAATAGCTTAAATGGGCCCACTGCAGGATTTTAATATCCCATGACAACACTCAATTGTCAAATTCTGCTGGAGTGTCCAGGATGCTACTAAAATTAAGCCAGAAATTCCTAGATTTATTCTATTTTTTTTACAGCTAAGGACAGGAAATGCCAGTAAGCTGTGAGAATCGGAGCAAGAAACAAGAAACTGGGAAGAAAAGAGGATGGCCTGAAATTTTATGAGATTTCTGCCATTAAATCCATAACAAATGTCTTTCACCTACACACGATAAAGAGGCAATGTGGGATTTTAATTGGACTTTTGGCTTTTCTTCATTTGATTTAAACCTAGGTAGAATTTCAAACAATAACACTGGAACACCTGGTTAACACGTTAGATGATATGTATAGTTGTAAATTGTGGTTTTAATAGGGGCTCACTGGGGGATTGCAAAGGGTCCCATTGTTCAGCTTGGCAGATATTAAAAAAAGTTCATGAACTACTGGGATTTAAAACCAGCTC
This sequence comes from Pomatostomus ruficeps, assembly GCA_013400735.1. NCBI lineage: Eukaryota > Metazoa > Chordata > Aves > Passeriformes > Timaliidae > Pomatostomus > Pomatostomus ruficeps. Next base: position 9,483 of record VYZT01016495.1, read on the forward strand.
GCATGATTTTAATATTACTGCAGTAATGTAATTTGATAATTTGACCAAACTTGCGGCCAATTTGTGGACGGAGGATCCGATGGTCCCGTTACGTGATTAAAGCACCTTGGTACAGGGCTGAGCATAAGGCCCGGATTAATTTATTGCACCAGGCCGAGCTGGAGAACAGCAGCAGCGACTGAAATCTGATAATCATCATCTTACATGGGCATAATCAAAGAAATACCCAGAAAAAACCTGCTGCCAAGAAAAAACAGCCCAGGAACACTCGGCGCATTTCCCCACTGCAGGAACCACCTGAGTAAACCTTTCTGGCGAGGAAACTTCCTCTTCCTTCCTGCTTCAAGAACAAGGACTCATCAGGCTTAAAAGTCACTTCAGATTATCTTTTTTTTTTTTTTTAGGTTTTTTTGGTCTATTTATGCCATCTGAGTTTCCATTCTGACTTCAGTCCTTCTTCATAATCCACAGAGGAAAGGCTCCTGCTGAAGTGGAAGGATTCATGGAGCTGGTTTGGATCAGGGGAGCAGAGCACATTTCAAGGCAATCCCACCTCATTCCCCCTCCCCGCCCCGTGTTTCACTTTGCAGGGAGCTTCTCCAGCGTGTGAGTTTGGGATGATTTAACCTGCACAGTCCTAGCTGGGTGAATGATCTTCTACCCTCTCCAAATGATTGAGCAAATCGGGGTGAAACACCAACGTTAAAAACCTGAATTACAGAATCACGGAATAGTTTGAATTGAAGGGATCCAGAAGGAACATTGAGTCAACTCTTAAGTGAATGGCCCATTTAACTTTGATGTTATCAGCACCATGCTCTGACCATCTGAGCCCATCTCAGACTGTCAATAGTTCCCCCTTCCTTCCAGAGTTGATGCTGAAGAGATCTTGGGGAGAGTTATAAATGTTCAAGATAGGGGTTTTTGGGGTTTTTTTTTGATTTTTTGGTGGGGTTTTTCGTGGTTTTTCTGGTTTTTGGGGGGGTTGTTTTTTTTGTTTTTTTTTGGTTTTGTTTTTT
>VYZT01016496.1:0-21162 GCA_013400735.1 Pomatostomus ruficeps
ACAAAACAAAACAACACAAACAACGCCCCTTTGAAAACATTGAAGGGAATAATTTGACCTTTCTTTTATTTGGGGCCTGTTTTCTGGCTGATTTAATGTTTGTATTTATTCTTTAACACCTGTTCATCTATTCATTCATCCATATTCAGTTAAGCAAGGTATTTGAACATCTTCAGAAATGAATGTGTGACGATACTCAACTGAATATGTACTGGCAGTGACCTACTGCTATGGATGAACAGTTTGAGTTATCTGTGGAGAGGATCTCCATTGCTTTACAAGGTCCATTAACGTAGTGCACATCTTAGGAGATGAAGGGTCAAGACCACTTTGAGAAACCTGTATGGAAGCTAAGGATTTGTTTAGTTTATACTGCACATTTCTTATAGGAGGGTGTGGGGCACAAGGAGACCTGAGGGGTGATGGAATAATGGTAACATTCCTCTTGTCCTTGCAGGCTCGGGGATCTGGAGGTGGCAGGAGACGGAATGATGCTGCCTCCCAGGATGATCATGACAAACCCTATGTTTGTGACAGTAAATAGCAACCAGACAGCTTATTCTGCTTCCAGCCTGGTCCTACCAGCTCAGTGCACTCAGGGCTTCATATATTACAGCAAAATATTCTGCTGCTCTCTGACTTGCATGTTTGCCACCTGCTGCTGCTGCTCTTGGTGTTTTTGCATGAAGAAAATAAAATTAAGTCCTCGGCAAGACTCCACTTTCCTTTGCCCTTTAATAAATCATCTCTTATATTTTCTTTCTCTTTTTCTGGCTTCTCTGCCTTTTGCCTTCTTTTCCCCCATGTAAGTTTCACCCTCTATTTCTTTCTCTGTTTCAGATAGTTACAAACAAAAGCATAACTCAAAAATCTCCGACAAAGGTACTTCACCCTTGTTGTATCTCTTGATATATTTGGTGATTCTCTTCCCTTCAGTCCTTCAAAATCTCACTGGGCTAAATTCTGAAGGTCTTATCCCTCACCAGAAAGTACTCTTGTGGCATCATCAAAAGTCGAGCCCTTCTAAGAAACAAATACCATCTCGAATGCTTTGTTTTGATATATATTCCCTTTGAATACAGCCCTGCTGTTTGGCATCTTGCAGTTGGACTGCAGGTGATGTAAGGCATTGTCTGAACAGAAAGATTATACTAGAGCCCAGCAGGCTGAAGGAGGAAACCAGAGTCCTAGTATGAGGGAGAAGTCCAATATTTGTTACACAATGGTTTGGGGTTTTTTGCAATCTAATCCTTGATGCTTTCCTTCTTCTTTTGATATTCTTTTTTGCTTCACTATGTCATTTCTGTGAAGGGCACTTATCTTACTCCCATGTTTTTGAGGCATCCCATCTTAAGGCTTATTTTAGAGTGTACATGCAATTGTAATTTGTGCTACCAGGTGCCTTCTAGCCTGTAAGACAACAACCTAACAAAAGTTAATAGGAGAATAGTGGATCTTCACTTCTGTGATTCAAAACAGTTCAGTGGTTTTAAGAACAACTAGAATCCCCTTTTCTACTATTTGCCTATCTTGCAGTGTTATCAACCTTAAAATAATAACCCTTACTATATCAATCTATGGGGGTATTTTCTGCTGATTTTTAAAACCATGAGGAAATAAGGAGCATGCATGGTGAATAAGAGCTATATTCCATGTGATGAAATCATACTCTTGTATGGTGAGACCAGGTGACTGTACGTGACCAGAAACGGAAAGACTTGCATATGAATGGGACATGACACATGACAAAAACATGATCAAGGAGGAAGAGCCCTTTAAGATATGAAGAGTCAGAAGATTTATGCTGTGGTTAAATAGCGGTCCTAGTGTGCTGGAAGAACTAAAATGTGTCTTCTAAGACTTCTCTGAGAGCCCAGGATGTATCTTGTTGAAATCCACAGGTTTCCTTTGCTGGTATATGCATATCTTTCTTTATCTCTTTTCTGGAACATCCTTCTAAATCCAAGGACACTTTTTAACGGTAGTAATTTTGAAAATAATGACTCTGTATTTTCTGATCTTGCATTGCTTTTGGATTTTACTGAGAACTCACAACATAGTAGTGATTTGCACAGAGCAGATTAAACATCGAAGATATCAAAGCAGGCAGCAGGAAATTGGCCTGAAGTCAAGACTCTCGTATGTTGTTGTATTGATGGAATTTTGCCTTGGTTTACATTTTGGAGCATAAATTTCACCTTTGGTTTTGGAAATATAAACTTTCCTATTTCATTTGGCTGGCACCTTTTACGTTTAGGAAACTTATAGTTACAGGTGAGTCATAAGGAGTTTTGGAATCCAGACTTTATACAGGGACTTCTCCTTTCCCACTGTAGATAGCTGAGGAAAGGGTTATGTGATAGCAGAACTCTTTCACCTGACTTTGGAGCAGAAGGGAAGAACTGTCTCCGTTGTAATGTCATCATCCTGAAGTAATATCCTGCCCTTGTTAACTTCCTATAGAAACATTGCATACAATTAAATACGAATAATTGCCTTATTATCCTGCTTGGGTGGATTTCTTGGATTAATTCTTTTCTTTGAAATTATTTGCTGAATATTTTTATAGATAAAACTCAATCTATTAGAGGTAGATTAGAAATTGGTCTGCAGTACTCCTTGTGCAGATATTTTGGGCAGATAGGTTTGTTTTACGTGGAAACATGCAGGTGAAACACAGTGTATGTATTTCCTGTTTGGGAAAAGCATTATTCCCTCAATCACATTATTGGTATAAATAATTACCTTAATAGGTCAACAGTTTGCTTTTTCTGTATTTTATTTAATTTGCCTCCAGGTTGCTTTTTCTGCAAGTATTCTGATATTTGAGTTTTGAAAATGACCACAGAGAAGAAAGCATAACCATAGCTAAACCAAATTAATTTTCTTATCAAACTGTATGAGCACAAAAATGATTTGTGATTAAGAACTACTTTGCTCTTTTATCATATTTACACATTCATATTTATGGGAAACAAGAATATATCAACAGATTTCATCAGTAATAAAAAGGTTGTAGGAAAAAAACCAGGCTGTGTGTCAGTAAGATGATGCAAGAGTGATGTCCAGCTGGCACTGCCTCTTGTGTTGGAAAATAGCAGTGTTATCTCTGAAAAGAGATATGCCTTTTTTGCTAAGAAGCATTCAGACATACACCAGTATTAAACTTGGTCCCAATATTAAAACTGACTGGAAACATGCAATTTTTATGTGGTAAAGGTTTTCAAAGCTCAAAATGTTTTGTCATCCTGTGTTATTAAGAAGAGGTGGTTGGATGCCTTTTTGGGATGAAATATTCAGAAATACTTCAGCTGGTTTTATTGAGCATACACTGTATCAGAAGTTCAGAATAAAATGTTTGATTAAAGCATCAATAAAATTGCTAGGATAATAATGAAATTCATTGTTTCATCAAATCACCAAGCAGAAAACTTGTTGGTCAGATTTTCAACCAGTTGCACTGGATAGTGTTGTGCCTTGAGCTCCCTTGGGATAGCTTCGATAACGACAGTGGCAGGGAAGCCCGGTGTGAGATGGGTATAGGCTGGAAGTGGTAATGTAGCCAAATGGCTAGCAGCTGTATGAGAGCAGTCGCAAATGTAGCTTGAGCACCTGGCTAGGAGATGCAGCAGGTGCCTCAAAGAAAAGTGGAAAGTAGGGGTTGAAGAGCAAAGCAAAGCTGCCGATGTCAGGCAAGGGGAAAATAAACCACCACCACTGTTCAAGATAAACTGGGCATGTGATTTTTAAAGGAGAGACAGAGTGAACGAATGAATGAATACCTACATCATGTTTAATAAGAATTGATGTTATGTCATTGTCAAATATTCAGCTGGGGAACTGTTATTTCTACCAGACAGTCTTCTTAGAAATCCTTCTGCTATTTTAATAGTGTTTATTATATATTATTTACTACTTTTTAAAAAGAACAACCTTCTCTGAAGTTTTATACAGAAACTTGTATTCTGGTTTCAATGTTGCAGTCAGCTGTAGCACCTGAGTTCCATGACTCCAAATATCTACTTCCTTTAGCCAGAGAAGTTAGTTTGGGCTGAATCTCTGCAAGTCAACTTTCCTGCTGCCCCTCCTCACTTGTATGCTTTCATTCATCTCAAGTTCTCATGGAGACACAGGACTATGTACATACTTCCACATTTGTCTTCTGATCCTCTATCTACGGAAAATTTCCCTTGCTCACCTCTAAAAGGAATTATTTCTTTCTTTTCCTTTTACCAATATGTCCTTGTCTCCTTTTAGTTTTATTCCCATATAAACTCCTATTTTAGCATAGCAACTTATAGTTGTATTATACCCTTTTTTTGTAGTCCCTCTGAGACTGAACTATGCATTCAGATCCATTCCTTATGCAAAATGAGAATTGACTGAAACCTTCCTAGGATCGCTGCTGGATCAGTGACTAATGCAACATTGTATGTAGCCAGAGACACTGATCCTCTAGTGTTTTGTAGAAGCTGATTCTTTTGTCAAGAACTTAATTTTAAGGTTTCTCTAGTTATTTAACCTGCATTTTCTCTACTGAGGTCCAAGACTAGCAGTCCTTGCACGGTTCTCAATGGGTAACAGTATCTTCTATGTCTGTGAACAGTTACTGGGATTTCTTTCAGCTGTGTTTTCTTCAGCTCTTTCACTAAGCTTGTTTCTTTTATTTGGAAAAGCTCCAAAGAGCCTTTAAAAAGTAGTAGTGGCCAGAACTAAGTTCAATGTGCTGTTCTGAGGATAGAAGCACTTCTGAAGATGAGTGGTTGATAAATTTGCATGTACTTACTTTTAGAAACTGGATTTATGCAATTTGCTCTGTTATGTATCCATGAGAGGCACAGGGACGACTGACCTAACAGGTTATTTGGCAAACCTTTCTTCAGTGAAAAATGAACAGCTGGAGCTCCTCTCCAGTGCTGTGTCCTGTTTCAGTGGCAAAGGAGTTTTCGTCCTTGTCCACCATGTGAGTTCATATTTAATATACCATTTGCTTCTTGTTCCTTCCCCTTTCAACCTGTTCCTACTCAAGCAAGTTATCTATCATATATAGTTTCTTCAGTATATTGCTTTGTCCTGTTTATACTGTTTTATTTATTTATAATAGATGTCATACTAATATTTACTAATTACATTGCTGTTAAAAAGAAATACTTGATTAATGAATCTCATATGATACATTTTTATTATTATTCCAATATTTTATCAACAATCCATTCTTGGTATGTTTGATTCTTTCACTCTTTATTCCACCCTTCGAATTAATGATAAAACCAGAGGCAAGCATTGGGTTCAAACAGGACTCTTTCAGGTGCTTGAAGAAGCAGAAAGATGCCTCCTGAAGGTTTAAAAAAATTAGGCTCCTAATTCTCACTGATTTCAGCTGAAGGTGAAGCGTAACTGTTTCCTTGAATATCGCATTAAGTGCCTATCTGCTTGTGTTCTGCTTTTTGTGCCTACAGATCATATAAAGCTTGGAGCTTAAGTGAACACTTTGAATGTGCCTTTGAATTACTAATAATCATTCAGAACATGGATTTGTTTTTAAAAATGCTTGACCCTACATCCAAATCACTATAGCTTGAGACATCCTCCTGCTTCTTCATTATTTTAACTTTTTCTTCCCCATTCCCTTTCTCTACTAACCATATTGTAGGTTCTGCCAACAAAAGGCTGGAGTCTTCATGTAGCTTTAGTAATTTAACATGAACAGATTTCACTGAGTTTCAATTGGTACTGAGAATCTCTCTCTTTTAGTTTCCTTAGAAAATCTTATTTAAATGTGATATTGTTCTAGCATGACTTGCCAAATGCAGTTCCTTGAGGCCTATTCTTTAGGAACTATTTTATTGTATTTGTTCAAAAAAGTGATGGCTCTAGTAGTATCCTTGCTAACTTCACCTGTCTTCTTTGTCATCTCTTTGAAATGGTCCTGATCCTGTCATACATATTAACAAACATCTCACTGGTTCTCTGGAAGGTTTGCTGGAATACAAAAGTCCTGCCACATAAATCCTGATTTTACTTGATTTTTACCAATTCTCTGATACTCAATCTGTTGTCTTAATTCAGGCAGATACTATGAACGAGTCCAACACTACTAACTGCTGCTGCTTAGGGCAGATTTTTGCTTAAATATCACAATTACAAGCTGATTTGAAAATGCTTTGATTATAGCACTATATTTTTACATGCTTCTTATATATCTCTGTCATGACTTCAGCTTCCCTTTAAACTATTAGCAGTTTAAGCCCTAAATCATCTCCTGATATTACCCTTTCTAGTGAATCCCTAAGTAGATAAGCAATAAGATCTAGAATAAGATGCTTGTTCAGATGAACTCAACAAACAACTCTTCCACCATAGCTACTATACTTGGCATCCATTGACTACATTATTGGTAGAAAAGACAAGATTAGCGAGGTAAGGGCACTTTAAAAATTTTAAATACTAAATAACACAGATGTGGAGTAGAGCACATGGTAAGTGAGGAACAGAGTTGACTCTGATAGTTGAACATTTTCTACTCATGTAGGATAGTTGTTTTCTCCTTTGCTCCTGCTAGCAACCCATTTATTGAAATGTGCACAGCTGTATTGTTGACCTGTGCATGTTCTGCACTGGGGTTCAAAGTTACTTTGATCTTAATATTGCAGGTAGATTCTGGGACTTGTCCTCTGGGGGCACTGAAACAAGGACTATTTGCCTACTTATTCTACCTACAGAAAATTCCCTGTGGAATGGATTACTAAATAGCTGCTCTCATACTACAGGGGTATAGTGTGACAATACTGATCAAGGAGGGACAATTGTAATGTCTTTCTATCAGTGGAGGTCAAAATGCACTGTTAATGTTTGAGATCTCTACATGTGCCAGAGTGCGTACACAACTGTAATGGGGGGGATATATTACCAAACCAGTGCAAAACAAGGACAGTTTTAAGTATTTTTTTTTTTAGTGGAGCAAATGGTAGGACAGCAAAATAACTTTGAGGAATGACTGCCTGCCAGAAGTTAACTCAAGATTTAGTATTTGACACAGCACAGCTGAGAAGAAAGAACAGGAGGCAATGGAGAAAAGCAAAAAAAGACAATGAAGGGGACAAAATTCAGTGACCAAAAAAGAAAAAAGGAGCATGTACTCCTCCAGTTTCCAGTTTCCACTAAAAACATGGATTGTTTCCTTCTGTCTCATACTGGTGACAGATTGTGCAAAATGTATGTGGAGAGCTGGCTGGAACATAGCTCACAGGCTGCCAACAACCAAATGTGTAACTATTTCAAAATGACAGCAACACAGCCATTAGCTAGTTGATGAGGAAGTCTTTTAAGTCATAGGTTTTAAATCCCCTTTTTAACAGGGGAAGTATTTTATATTAATTTTACTCATTGAGAATCATAAACAGAGTGAGAATTTGCTTATCCAAAGAATTGCAGGGTGCTACAGCCCAGAACTTAGACAAGAGCTCCCTTTTATGAAACGCTCAATGCTTGCAGTTATACTGTCTGCAAATTATGTTTTTCCCCCCATAATGCTGTTGTGTAACATCTTCATATCAGTCTTCAAATCTGAAGGAAAGTAAGGTTCATCATAGGAGACTGTCTGGTGGCCTCATAAAAAAATATCTCCTTCTTCCTCAGTTGTGAAACTTGGCCTGCACTGCTGTGTTACTGCTTACTTACCCAGCTTGTTCCTAAGGCAGCATTCACATCAGGTCACAGCAAAAATACATCCTTTGAAGGCAGAAGGAATTGGAGTGGGTTACGTTCTACAAGCTCCCACTGTTTTCATTGAGCTTGGCTACCTAATTAAAGATCAAGTCAACTTCGCAGTGTTGAGATTCAGGATGAAATCTACCACATGCAAGGATGATGAGCCTATCCAGCAAGGAAAATTGAAGATAAAAAAGTCAAAGCTGCTGAAAGGAAGACCACTCAGCAGAGTTTATGAAAGGCACACTCTCACTTGCTATGTGTGAGCTGCATAGCGTTAAAAACTAATCAACAGCATGCATTTCAGACTGGGAGAACCAGTTCTCATTATGCTTTTGTCGGCTCTGAGAATGAGAAAGATGTGGTGGAAGCACTGGTGTGGATGCTGGAATTCATGGATTCCAGTCCTATGAATGAAAAAAGGTAATGAAAAAAGATCGCTGTGTGGGCAACTCAGCTCCTCTCCGGTTCTCTTTTGTCAGAACTGAAATGAGAATAGTATTTCCCACTGAGGAATGTGGAGGAAGATTAATTAATGTTTGAAAAGCCAGTCTGCAGTGGGAAGAGTTATGTAAGAGCTAAGTGTTTATTAATGATCACCCTTTTATAGAAATGACTTCTTAGCACAGTGATATGGTAGATTAATAAAATGTGCTCTTACCTGGAAAATAAGAGATTAGGGTGAATTCAGGAAGATTCAATCTGTTGGAGAAACCATGAAGTTGTGACTTAGCTTTCATTCTAGCAAAGTCTCACTGAAGCCAATGGTTCTTTTGCCTGACTAATATCATGACCCTTTTCCCCCTGGAAATTTGTCAAATTTGTTTGAGGAACATGAAATCTCTGCAGTTTCAATTCATGGCATTGGTTCAGACTTTTTTCATGATAGACCATGAATTTGAAAAATGGAAAAATCTAGACACCAAGAATAAAGGCTGCTGCAACTGCAAATCTTTGGTCCTACAAAGGATCTGCCAGGACACTGTAAACAAAACTCCTTTGCCTCAGTTTTGGTTATAAAGTCCTCCAAATCAATTTCTCACAAGGCATGTCTCACATTGCTGTCATCCCTGAAGGCCACCTGGAAGTCCTCACAATGGGAAGGACTCAGCTGCAGAATTACTACTGCCTCAGCTTATATCGATCACTTGTTTTTTTCTGGAGAGCTGATACTTTTTTGCTGAAGACGGGCGAGTCTGCAGACCCATCTGATTTCCCATGTCATCCTAAACTCCATAGCTAAAATCCCTGCAGGATCCTGTAAGGAATGGAGTAAACACCACAGTTTTGGGACTTGCTGCAGGGAATGCAAGTTTTCTTTTGTGCGTTGATCACCTGATAGAGTTCTGGAAATAATTTGACAGAAGTCTTTGAGCAGTATTGGTAATTCATAGCAATAGAATTATTTTTTAACATTCTTCTTCAAACACATAGAAGTGAGTGGGATAGAGTGGGATACTTGATGAGCCTATCCAGCTCATCTAGCAGATGGTCAATCTGCTAGAAATGTAAATCTCTTTCTCCATTCTAAGATATGCTGCAACATTTATGTAATTAGAGGAGGTTACCACTCTGAAAGAATTTAAGCAGTGAGCTCTTTCTGGGTTGATGATTACTTAAGTGTTATGCTTTTTCCACTATTCAAAACACAGGGAACATCATACAGAACTGCAGATATCTTGTTGTTTTGACTCTTGTTCAGCATCTGTTCCACTGCTTGTCCTTTGCCCTGCAGGACCACAGAGAAGGAGGAGTAGTTTCCCTCTCCAGAATGCACTGGAAGAAAACAAGGATGGTACTAGAAGAAGGGAGACTGGACTGATGTTTTGTGGAGAGCATGCATCTAACAACAGTCTAGTTCTTCAAAATGTCTGGCAATGGAGTTAGGTTTACATAGGAAAAATGAAGACAGATGCTTCAAAGACTGGATGTGCATATCTATTGAGAATTTTATTTCTCTCAACATTCCCTCCTCCCTCCTGGAGAAGGTCTCATTTCTAAATCAAGGCGATTCAAAGACTTAAAAAAACTGTGACTGAGGACAGGACATATTACATTTCAAAAAAAAATATGTCTTGTTATGATGACTCTGTGATCATCACCTTGCACAACAAAGGAAACTGGGATAAAAGTATATAATATTCCAGATCACTCATACATATCATGAGCTTGTTTTACATGTTTCTAATAAAGCAAAGTATTTTCCTTGAGGGAGTTTGTAAATCAGCTAGAAGAGATTGAGAATGAAATATGTTATCTTACTAGGCTTTGATTTACAATTTTCTATATCCTGTTCCAAAATGTGCAACATCAATTGGCGTTTTCTGAGTAGTAGCAGAAGGAGATAAAATTTGAAGTTTTATTTATAAGTAAATGAATAAACGGGGTGAGGGGTTTTTTTTTGTTTTGGGGGTTTTTTGGTTGTTTTTGGTTGTTCTTTTTTTTGTTGTTGTTGTTTTGGGGGGGTTGTTTTTTGGTTTTGTTTGTTTGTTTTAATTTAAAAAAAATTTATTTGTGGAGTCTTTGACATTCCCAGACTCAGGTGTCTGGAGAATGGGAAGTAAGTATCTATATATGTTACAGGATACATATTTGGGCCAACTTAAGTTTTTAGGAGTGGATGGTCACTTACCCCTTGGAGATGCTTTCCAGAGGGGTCTAAAAACAGGATTTTGTTCTCTCTTCTGGCACCATTTCCTTTGGCCTTCTAAGCAAGCTGTGCAGGACAGACTACTGGACATGATATTTATTCCTGTGTGAAATCCTTGAGGTTAATTAAGGTAATAAAGTGACTAAAAATATCTCTGGGAGTAAAAACTTGCAGGAAGGGCACTAAGATTTTTTGTGGTTTTTTTTTCTAATCTTTTAAAATGGCAATATTTGTATTTGGTAGACAAAATAGCTGCATAAAAGAACATGGACATTCAGAGAATGCTTTGAAGATGAAAAGTGATAATTTTTGGAGACAATAACATGAATTAAAGACTTTATAGAAAATCAATTCATGTGTAACAAATCTTATGGTTTTGCCTGCTCTTGCTGTAAGCTCCCAGTGGAAGCGTAGACCTTTCATCACCCTGAGTTGATTCTGTCCTTAATATCTGTTGACTTAGTCCTAAAACAAATGAAAGTTCAGAAGCAGGATTCTCTGTCACATGTTGTATTATTTATTGGGATGCTGAATATGAAGTTTACCTGGGCAAATAAGTACCACTATCACATGTTCTTTTAGCAAGAAACTGTTGATGATTTCCACCTCCTTGTCTTGACTAGGAATCTGCAAATAAAGCAATTTATTGTTTGACTTTTAGAGAAAGTCCTTAAAAATCCCAGCTATTTCCTTTTTTTCGGAGATCAATAATGAAGAAAATAATGTCCTTTCTCCTCAGTCTTGTTCCCATTGCTGTGCATTGTGCAGCACTGCCACTGGAACTGGCATTTCATTTAATTTTATGTGCAGTCTTGTTAGTAATCTTAGCAGAGAGGATTAGGGCTCTGTGATCTACAGGGACTGAATGTGCATTTGCCTAGGCTTGTGGGAAGGACTGCTGGCAGCATGGTGGGAAGAAAGCTTGTTTGGGGCCCTGCAGCTGCAGGGCTGCCCTCTGTCATCTTTCACCAGTGCCGGCTGGAAGGGTTTTGGGCAGGCGCATGGAGTGTGTGGTGCTGTTCTCAGGGGAAAAGGGAGCATTACTTGAGAGGATGCTACTGTGGTTGTTGATAACACTGATGTTTCCATTCTCTCTTCCCCTCCCTCGTATCTTCTTTCTATCCAGTCTGTGGCAAGCGTTACAAGAACAGGCCTGGGCTGAGCTACCACTATGCTCACACCCACCTCGCCAGCGAAGAGGGTGATGAGGCCCGTGAGCAGGAGACCCGCTCTTCCCCTGTCCACCGAAATGAAAACCACAAACGTGAGTAGGATTTTCCCTTTGCCTTTGGGATCCTTTTCAGGGCCGTTGCCTCCACCCTGTCTTTGCCTTGTGGAGGCTGGTGTTATTGCTTGGCTCTGTTGTGAGTGATTGGGACCTGGATGCTTGGAGCTAATCAGCCACAGCTCACATGGGTGCTGGCTCAGCTAGTCAGAAATTCATTTCAAACCCAGCATTATCTCTGCAGCAAGTCACTTTTCCATTACTGTTCCTGTGGGGAGGAGGTGGCAAGAAGAGGGGGGAAAAGAAGAGATGCCCAACCTGCCCATCATCAAGCAGCCTCCCAGTGGCTCTTAGTAGGCATGTCAGGGAAATACACATCCAGTAGTTTAGGGGGCCGCCTTTGTTTTGCCTTTAAATAAGAGATATTTGTCTATGTCTCAGTTTTTCAGTATGGAAATAACAGCACCTTTCTCCCTTATACCTTCACCTGCTGCACAAACAGCTTACTCTCAACTTTCCCAAAAGCTGCTTCTTAGTTACAGTTTGACAAAATCTATGAAAACACATCAGTACTGATCTGCAAGGAGAAGAGCTGGAACATGAAGGGAGAATGTGCCTCAATTCCCCACACTGGTAGAACACTGAAAAAAATCTTAGTGGTCCAAATTCTTATGTGATGAATCACATATGGTCAGTGTGAGCATAAGGTCCATCACCCTATCTGACTGTTCTTTCTGTGCTTCTTCGGCACAGAACAGGAAATCAAGGAGCCTGTGTTCTATTACTGATTTTTGAAAGTCTCTAATCCCCTTTTCTCAGTTTTCCAGAGTGCAATACTATGTGATGTTTGCTGTCACCTTGGGATTTGTGTAGATAGCTTTGTTCACTTTCAAAAAGTTCTTTTGGATCAGCATGTGAACTGTGTTATTTTAGTTCAGAGTAATAAAGCAATAAAATGCTTATAAGGGAAAAATATGCAGGAAAACACTTTCTAATACCTTAAGAACTGCAAAATATGGAAGTAGGAAAACATTTTCTTTCTAAGCAGAATAGTTGATAATTGTCCCCAGGGAGATGTGGGAGGGAGTTTCCTTCCTCCAAAGCATCTGCTACTAGCCACTGTCTGAGCTTAAAGGACTGTTTAGTGTGATCCCATTTGGCAAGCCTGATGTTTCTGTCACTTTTATGCTCTACCTTTTAGTTATTCACATGTTTTGTAGATTTGCAGCAAAAGTAATTTTGACTCCTCCACCTGTTGATAAACTCAAGCTGTCAATGCACTGAGTGACTGCTTGGGCAGGCAGGGGAATGTCAGTGTGCAGCCAGTAGCTTTTGTTTACTTAGCATTTACATCAGCTTTGGGGTTTGATTCGTTGGTTGGTTGGTTTTTTCCTGTGCGTGCGGTAGTCAGTAATAGTTGCGCACCTGAGAGGCATATTGCAAATCTATATTGAATTAATATTGATAATGGCCTTGCAATAGATGCCCTGAAAAAGAAGGGTGGTGCCCCTGCCCTGAATTCAGCTTGACATAGGTGCCAAGGGGTCTCAGTACTCGAGTCTCCAGTGCTTAGGAAATGATAGAAGTTAGCAAGAAGAAGAGTTAGAAAAGCTATGGTAAGGTTAGGAGCAGCTGACTTTGGCCCATGATAAAAAAGGTGTGTTCTACACTGTGGGAAGGAGTAGCACGAGAGCTGCTTGGGCTTGTGCTCCTCCAGAGCTCCTAAGGGGCGCATGTGGCAAAGGGAAGCTGCTGATGCCCAGATCCACAAGCAGGCAGAAGTTTAGAACCATTGGGGTGAACCTCTCTGATGCCCAGATTCCTGAGTAAAAAGAATAACCAGCCAAGAGCCAGTGATGTATGGGCAACAGCCATGCAAATATGCAGATCAGCCTTGGGGAAAATCCCAGATGCTGGAAGCTAACTGTCCCAAATGGCTTAGCTGTCGCAGTGGCTGTTTGTTCCTTTTTTGCTTGTTTGTTTACAGCCTTGAGCTCAGATCTTGCATCTTTGGTCTTTCACTTGGTGATATTTAATTTATGCTGCCATTTATCTTCCATGTGAATGCTAATTGTCCACATTGCTAATGTGTAGTCATTAAATGGTCCCTTTGTATAGGGGGATGGTTGGAAACCAGAGCATCAGGTCCTTCCTCTCCCCTAAGAACTGCTAGGCATGTATTATGAATTAGATTTGACAGGTCTGCAGCATCGTAGGTCTCGAGCTTCAAGAGTCCTCTCTGCACGGGTTTAGGGGGTGGGGCAGGTGGGAGGGAGGGAAGGCAGGGGAATGTTAATCCAAACAGCTAATCTGTAACCCACTGAACAGGAGAACCAGAGATACGGTGTAGAATAGGATCTGGTTATTTGCCTAGCAGTGTGTCAGAGATACAAGCAGCCTGATTTAGAAAAGGCACGGCAAATCAAATCAGCCATTTGGAATTTGTCATGCTGTGGGAGGTCAGCACCAGGTCAGTAAAGTTCAGGTGGGCGGCTGCAGCATGAACTTCCTTCCTGTGTAGCCACATCTCCTCTGCAGCTTCCACTCCTTGCAGAACCTGCAGTAACAGCAGCCCTGGTGATGCAGGAGAGAGCAGGGCTTCTGCAGGATTCAATTATTCATGCCCTAACTGGTGCCAGACCAAGAGCTGAAAGCCTCTTGACTTTCTGCATATTCAGCTCCCTCTATCTCATGCACAGACCAATTTGAGTAGGTCAAAAAAATTATCCAGAGATTGGAAAAGAGATGTAGATAGGAGGAACCTACCTAAAACTGAGAACCATTGAATAGGTGTGCATCTAAGAACTGGGACTGGCCCAAGTCCCACGTCTGACCTTCTTGGCACAACTTACTGTCCTTAACTGTGTAGAAGGTTTGTCTGTTTACATCTCTCTCTCCTTCTGTCCTTCTTTCTCACCTATAGATTACCTGTTGCAACATGAAAGACAGTTCAACAGTCTTCTCTGGCCCTTGCCTTTCTGAAAACACACTACCCTGTGTTCTGTTTGAGCTTCAATGGCTTGCTTTGTATGCTTTATCTAGCCCTTTGACACAAATAAATAGTCCTTCCTCAGTGTCTAGTCTTGCCTCTGTCTATACACACAGTTATTTCTGACCTACTCTCTCATTTTTTTACCTGAGTATCGAACTGTGAAAAGGAAATTATAGAAAACCCTTAAAAAAGTCAACTTCCCCTTTCCTCAACTCCACTGAAAAAATAAATGATCCTACACCATTCCCAGACTTTTTTTCTGCTGGCTTTTCCTCTGCATGTTGGCACTGAGACCGTGAGATTTGTGAGCCCAGGGTGCATCCAAGCCTGCCACAAAACACCTGCTGTTTTATTCCATCTCTCTCCATGGGTACAGGCCAGCTCTGGGGGCAGCTGGTTCTCACAAATTTTGAGACACTTCTGATATAGGAATTACATTAGACTGCTATCTATTGAAATGTGTCTGTGAATGAATGTACTAGTATAAATGCTCTTCCTTAATTCCTGGGAGAATAGGATAGTGTGTCTACATGGAGAAAAACTTCCTCTCCTTTAAAGGAGAAGAGTTTTCAGTGGCATTTTGCTGTGTGAAATGTTGATTACAGATGGTGGTTTAGAAACAGCAACTGAACAGGATCTCATGTCCACAAGCACTTTGGCCAGTGACAATCCTCAATAAAGTACATTGTGTAGGCTGTCGCTGGCCTCGCTGCCGAGTGCAGGTTGATCCATTGTGCAATACATGTAGTTAAGAAGGATGCATTCCTGTGCCCTCCTGCCCCTCTGCTAGCTTAAGCGTCTGCCCTGCAAAACCACCTCTGTGCATTATTTCATGCCATCAGCCTGTTGTGCCCAGTTACATCACAGATTTTATTATGTGGATAAATCTCTGCTGGAGAGACCAGCCAAAGTTGTTTGTGTACTCTAAGCATAATTGGATACCCGGTCTCCAGAGATAAAAAATTAATGTGCTAACCTCAGTGTGCCTCCAAGCTGTCCTCCAGCTCCCCCACACAGTCATCTTTGAAACATTTTTATTTCCATCCAGGCAGGGGGCTGGCCATGAATAAATGACGAGAGTCAGCCCCTCAGTTGGAGACAAGCTGTTTGTTCCTCTCCACAAGCAGCATCAATTTGAAAAACTACATCAGGCATACTTTTTACCTGCCTCAGTGCTGATCCTTGCTGGGGCCATGGTGGGAGCTACTTCTGAATGCAAGGATGCATCAATGCCCACCTTGCAACAAGATACCCTGCAGCAGGTGCTTTTCAGTGAAAATATGTACATCACCTTGAGTTAACTTCTTAGTTATTTAATCTGTTTGGGGTTTTTTCTCTGTTCAGAGTTTGTTTTCATAAGGAAAAGCTCTCAGAATGCTAAAAGAAACAGTAGTGTTTGGAGAGTTTGAACTGTGTAAAGATTTCCCTTAAATCCTGTTTGCGGCTGTAAATTACTCAGACTTTTGTGCTTGTATTTTGCAATGCTGAGTTAAAAAATAGATCAGTTGTTTAGAGTTATGGCATACTGGAAAATCCCAAACTTGTGTCCTATGTACAGGGACCCACAGGGGACTTTTTTGTTTTGTTTTGTTTGAGTTGTGGGGTGGTTGTTTTGTTAGTTTGGTGTTTCTTTTCTGTACTGCCTGGACAGGGACTAAAATGTTGTTGCTGATGTGCAACTGTCATTGAAAAGAAGCACCGAGTGCTTCTCAGTAGTTTATGGGAAAATATTTCCAATCTGACTAAGTAGTTTTTGAAAAACATGTGTTCCTTCAAAAGCACATCAGCTCTTGAGATAGGATAGTATCATTTATGTATTTATTTTTTTTCCTTTTTCTGCTATTTCCCTGTTTCTTCTGCCTTCTTTTTCCTCCTCCATGTAGAATTTGAACCAAGTAAAATCCAAATGCTTTCACTGAATTTGAACTGAATAGATGTTCTCTGGCTTCTCACACTCCCCCAGTAAGTAATTTCCAGATCTAAAGCCTACAAGATGTTGCAGGGACCCAATTCATGGCACTGGTCATTCTCACCCGAATACTGAGGGGTGCTGCTAGATGGGGCTGTATTTTTGGCAATACAATCCCTTCTTGAGGTGGGATATATTCCCTTAGCCGATGGAAATGATGTGTTTCAGTGGCCAGGTGCCAAGTCTCAGGAGAAGTACCCCTCAAAGTCAGGAAATCTGTATATTCAGATGTCAGACTCTCTTATCTATCGTCCTATTCTATATCTCCTACCGTTTATTGTAATGAGGCACTAGACAGTGACAATGTTTTATTGTGAGCAGTGGGGTTTTGGCTGATGCTTTAGGTGTTCCTGCAGAAGACTGTATAAGGTCAGCGTACAGAATTTCTTTGAAATGCTGCCTTGAGGTGGAGGAACAATGATTCCCCAAATCTACTGAATCCAATCAGTTGATGCTGTATTTTCCTAGCTGTACCTTCCAGCTACCTAGCTCACCTCCCAGCTCATTCATTAGCTGTTCAGCTTAAGGGCTACACTGATTCCTGTAAGAGAGATGATCAAATGATCTTCCTTTCCCCACATTTAGAGGCTTCCTCTGACTTTTACAGATGCACCTCCTTCTCCTAGCACTTCTTGTAGTGCTCCTTGGCTGTTCTTCTCTGTGAGCAGGGGCTGTGGGAAAGGCAAACCTTTCAGAGTTGCTAAAAGCTGTGCAAGAGCAACAGCTTCTTCTATCCCCACATGACCAACTAACACAAAAGAGGAGATAAAATCCAGTTATTCGAGAGACCTGGCAATACTTTGGGTGGTTTGCGGCACCTCTCAGTAACATATCCTGCTTCTCTGGCTGCCAGCAAAGGGCATGCCCATCCCATGCGGGGGAGTGCAGCGTGGGGACCCAGAGCTAGCAGAGGCCATGGGGTTGTGCAGGCTGATTAGCACGACTCTGGGAACAGAACACCAGCCATTTCCCAGTGCTACACCCAAGTTCCGACTGTGTTCGGTTGAAAACAGCACCACATCGACACAGATGTGCCGCCTCCAGCCCAAGCTGCACTTGCAGCCTGCTGCAGGTCCCTGTATCAAGTGTCCCAACACTTCCCAGTTTAGGGCCAGCCAACATCCTTATCTCTGGTGTTAACAACAGAGTAAGCGACTGGGCATTTCCTCTCATTCAGTTTGATTTACACTTTTTCCTGAAAAACTGCAATGAAAAGCCCATGCACTTGATTCATGGTAAGGAGTCCCCAGAAATGGCCTTTATGCACATCCCTGTCTGGCTGCATACATGTGAGAGAGCGAGAGCCTTGAGCGCACTTCAGCTGTGCGTGGCCTGTTCCTCACCACACCAGCAGTTGTGTTCGTCTAGTGTTCCTTCCCAGGGTAGGGTCTAGCCCTGAGCACAGAAGCAGCTCCCCAGTCCATCTCTCTGCCTCACCATTGCTCACTGCATCCAGCAATGACGGGGGCAGAAGGGGGTGCATGCTCAGCCAGCTATCTCCCTCTTCCATCAAGGAAAGCCATAGTCCTGGCACTGCTTTTCTTTTGCCTTCTTCTTAAAGCCATGTTTTCATTTAATTATCACAGTGTAATGTCTCATGTGAGCCTGCCTTCCCTCCACGGAGACATTCTGAGCAGCAAACGGAGGGGCCGCTCTGCGATTCCTCACACTGGAGGGCCAAGGGGATAGCAGGTGGCAAGGCCAGCGCAGCCAGCCGGGCCCACCGGTCACCATGGAGATGGGCCAGGCCGGCCAGGGAGGAGCGCTGGCAGCGAGGGGGGGGCGAGGACAGGCACATGGAGCCATAGGTTGGGATTATATGTCACCGAGGCCTCCAAAGGGCTTGATGACTGCAGGCGCAGGCTCTTGGCTGGCATTCTCCTGCTCAGGCAGCCAGACATTGGACTTGCCCTTTGCCTGGGAGAAAAAGGGAGGAGCTGGAAAGGAAAACTGGCCCTGTCTCAGACAAAGAGTCTTGTAAATTAAACAAACAAACAAAAAAGGACAAACAAAACCCCATCAAGAAAAACAAATCCACCCCTTTTCCTCCATTGCAAAGTACACTGACTTGATTCAGGCCTACATGCAGGGTCCCGCAGTCTCTATTGTGCTCTGAAGCTCCTTGTTACAAACAGAGTAAATGGCCTGATTCAAAATCTTTTGAATTGAATTGAAAACCTCCAGTGGGCTTTATTGGTTTTGGATCAAACCCAGAAGAAACAGGTAAGAGCTGGACAAAATGTGCTAGGAAAAATCCCTTTGTGAGTGCCTGTATCTCTGACTGTAGCCACTTCACTGTAATCATTGATATAAATGATGCACACCTCCACACCCCAGCAGCAAGGCATGCACTCTACGCATTCTCCATCACCTTCCCAGTAATCTGGCTATGACAAAAATCAGGGATAAAACACTGCCAAACCGAGATGCATATCTTAAATTATATCAGCATTGTGTTGTATTACCTACAGGCTGAAGAAATATATGTGACCGTGATTTGTTACTGAGGAACAGAAAACCAGTTTTTCTTTTAAGCACTGGTACCATCTCCCAAGTTTTTGAAGATTGTGATCCAAATCATCAAAATAATTTCACCTAGAAATCAGAAAAATTAATAGATACAAGGTTCTATTCATTTGGGGGTTTGTCTGTATGTGTTTAAGAGTCACATTTTGAAGAAAAATTATTTAAAATATCTCTATTATGAGTTTTCTGTTTAAAAAAGAGACAAGAATTCCTTCTGAACTTTTCTCCCATTCAAGATATTCTCTGCAGCCCTGAGAAGCAGAAAAGTGAGATTTTTATTGAGTCATGTGGCTCCAGAAGATGATGTAGAAAAGAAAATTCCTTATTTCTTCATGTTATTTCATTATAAGCAGCTTGCTTTTATTATTAAACTGAAACAATGAGGAATATAACTTACAGGGGTTTTTTGGTTTCTTGGGAGGGATGAAAGGAAGCTAAAATTCTGTTTAGAGCCCTTGCCTTCAAAATCAAGAATGCACAGAAGTTATTTTATGTCTTTAAAGTAAGTTGACTTGTTTAGTTTTTCCAGGTTTTGTCTACTGAACAAAGTTACTGTGTGATATACTACATAATTTATTTAATTTACTGAACTCACTTTGCGAAAAGACTACTTAAATGATGATACCGTATTTTAAGTATTTATTTATTCTGCTCAGTCTGTTATAGCTTGAAATTAACTTGATTAGGCTAAGAAGAAAAAAAAGTTTCAGAAGAAGTGCATACCAAATTTATTTGGAAATAATGACTTTATTTTCACTCTACATCCTGTCTTCACATGAAACACTTTCAGGTTCAGGGAAACTATTATTTGAACTGTGCAGATCTTCCCATGTCGCTCTTTAATCCATTTTTAAAGTTTTAAAGTATTTTTTAAAAGTTTTATAGTCAATTTTGGGGGAGATGTAGATGAAGACCGGGCCTTTAATGAAACTTGAAAACAACACTGAGTTGAAATGGCAAGAGGAACTGATTTAAATACACATCCTATGCACACACTTTAGCTCAGGCAATACTCAAAGCTCCTCATAGCTTTTGATCTGTTGTTGCAGTTTGCAATGTAAAAGAAAATCAGAAGAGTTTTGAATAAGTTAGGACAAGACCATGGCTGGTTTTCAAGCCTTTGCTTTAAAACAGGTTCTAGTTCTGGGTGAGCTTTTTTTTACCAAATCCCTGGAGGCAATCACCTGATCTAAATGATTCAGCTCTCTGCTAGTGAGTTACTTCTTGCTAGCCTAGCTGTTTGGCTTAAACTAGCACCTTCTACTTGTTGATTAGCTTATGCAAAAAGTGGATACCTAGTTAATTACTATGTCTTAGATGAAAAGCAGCAACATTAGTTCCAAGGAAATTAATTGCTATTCTTGTGAATCTATTCTCATAGTTACTTTTGTAAGTAGTTTTATTGATTTAGGCGTGGGATTAGGGTTGGGCTTTTCCTGCACGATACCCTATTCATGAAGATTGTATGTTAAATCTTGCCATTTTGCCTTTGTTTCCTAATTCCTTCATCATTTGTGAATGACTGAAATAGAACTAGAACCTCTGAGGATATATGCGAAAAAGTTAATTTGAAAGTAAGAACTCTGAAATATTCATCTGAAAATATTTTTATTCTATAACCTTCTGTAATTTAGCCTGTGATTTAATTCACTGTATGGTACTGATCAAGAAAATAAGCTTAAGTCAGGTTCAGTTCTAGTTTTTGCACCTGTTAGAACAAAAAAAACCCATTGAAGAGAATAAGCCATTGCCTGGCTCTAGAGATACATATTTTAAGGTATCATTGATGTAACTTCAGGAACTTCTCATCTGTCTATGACTTTTCAGGCCTGGTATCTCTATCACACTCTCCTGAGCCAGGTTGATAAGTGAGCACATAGACACTCACATTAAAAATTAAATAAATGGGAAGAAAGCAAAGAAGAAAAGAAAGGAAAATAAAAGGAAAAGAAAGAAGAGAAGAGAAGAGAAGAGAAGAGAAGAGAAGAGAAGAGAAGAGAAGAGAAGAGAAGAGAAGAGAAGAGAAGAGAAGAGAAGAGAAGAGAAGAGAAGAGAAGAGAAGAGAAGCGAAAAGAAGAGAAGAGCAAAGA
>VYZT01016496.1:21170-37516 GCA_013400735.1 Pomatostomus ruficeps
AGAAGAGAAGAGAAGAGAAGAGAAGAGAAGAGAAGAGAAGAGAAGAGAAGAGAAGAGAAGAGAAGAGAAGAGAAGAGTGATCAAAGCCCATGTTTATTCCCTTGCCAATAGTCTGGGAGAATCCAGCTTTATCACACTCAGCAAATACCCTCCACCTCTCCCACACACTGCAGATAAATTGATCAGTGTATGTATTTTCAAGTCCCCCTGACGTGTTTCCAGTTTGACAGTCAGTGGATCTTATGGTCAAAATCCATGTTGAAAAGATTTAAGTCAGTATATGCAGAGTGTTAATTATACCACGATGAGCTGTGGTGGAAGTGGAGCTCTTTCCTAAGTCGTTGGCTGGCACTCTGGCTGCTTGTTTTTATTTGTGGCCTCACCACAGAATTTTTGTGTTTGAGAACAAGCCAGTTTACCATTCTACCTCCAAGTCTTTCAGCTTTAAAATGCAATGCAACCCCACCATGAGACTTAATTAGGGTCTAGTACCCTTTGGTTAGAGTCGATGGCAAAAGAGGCTTTTGACCTCACTGAAAGTTAATAATAGGATCTTAATATCTGTAAGGCCCTTTAAGACACTTGGATGAAAGGTGAAATAATGTAATAAGGAACAACAACAACGTCACTGAATACTGAGCTTGCTGAGTTTGCATTGCACGTGGCCTGTCTGTAGATGCAGAATAACATAAAGAGGTAATTACTTAACTTTTTCAAAATGGGGCTCCAGTGGGAAATATAAATGCTAGGGAGGTCTGCTTTTTATACACAAAATATGTACAAGCAGCAACTTTATGATCATTTTGTTACAGCTCTTAAAATGAGTTGGTGTGATAGACTTCCACCTGGTTCCTGTTCTTTTTTTGCTTATCTTGCATGCAGGTATTCAATGCCTTTCTGGAACATACAAAATGCTAATCTAATACTGGGAGCTTCTCTCTGATTTTGAGGGAGTTGGGGATCTGTTAACCAGGACCATTTCAGAGCAAAGTCCATTGTTTAGTAAATACTGTCAGGGTCTCCATGACCACAGAGAAAGATAGTGATGTACTTGCAGCCTTAGGGGTTTTAATTTTCTTCTTAATTTCACCTTACCTGGAATCTTTCAGTTACCAATCCCCAAAAGTTCAGCTAATCAACATCTGGAAATAAATGAATAACTAGATGCACCCAAACCAGAAAAGCAGCTTGAACTTGGAGGAAATTTTAATTTTAAGTGTATGTCTTGGACTGTTACCAGAAGCCCTTTAGAATGTCATTGTTCTTTGGGGGAAATTTGAATGTGGACAAAAAGACCATTAATAAAGGCTGTCAAAACATCTGTTAAAAATCTGCAAGTTACAAAATATGCATTAAAAAGATAATTAAACAGAGATGGTACAGTTTAAAGTTCTTCATTTTCTCATTTCTAAAATTCTTCATGTGGTAGGCTTAGGCCAGGTATACCTACGAGTATATAACTGGATTTTTTAAGTTCAAAGAGAAGAAACAAAGACAAAGACCAACCATTACCTCTACTCCCTTTCCCAGTTCATAGTTAGAGTGTACAGGAAGATGTTTTCCCTCTGTAGAGAGCAGAGGAAGAAAATGGCAGTTGTGAGCAAGAAAAAAGGACATTGCTGTTCTGCTCAACTAAGAGGAATGCAGAAGACCTCTACCCTTCTCACCTTCTTAAGGGATCTGCCTCCTCCTCTACTTAAGATCAGTGTGTGTCTGCTCCTTTCCAAGTATTCCTAGCTGGAAAATAATAATATAACCTGTTCCTTTTTTCTTGGCTGAAAGAGTTTTTAACTCTTCTGGCTGGGATGTCAGCCCCAGGCTCACTCTGCACCTGTGCGGAGTGCTGGGGTAGTGTTGGACCCTCACTGCTCATCCCAGGGAACATGACTGCTACAGGTGGCTTAAGTCATGGGTGAAACATCCCCAAATGGCTTTGCCTGTGAATATGCAGGGCCTTTTGAACCAGCCTTCTGACTAAGGACACCTTTCCCCTTACAGATATAGTCCCCTAAAAAGCTACTTGAAATAAAACCAGGAAGGGTACCTATCCCCTCATTTTCCCACCATTGATTTTTGAACTTTTTGAAGACTGTATTTGTCCTTTCTGAATTTGTATTTTGTGGGTTTATGATGATGACTGCTGTCGGAAAAACCAAGTTTGGCTTACTGACAACATAGGTCTTATTCTGCATTAGGGATTGTCTCTATACATGTATGTGTTACAAGTCCATGGACTGTAAAGGCATATCTGAAAGCATGTCCTTGAGAGGGAGCAGCCTGCCTGGGATTATAACGGAAATGGTGAAGGGCATTTCAGGCAAAGTAGATGCAACCCAGGGTGTACTTAAAATGGAGGTGGTTTATGCAGTTCACTTTTTATTCTGATTGACAATGTTTTGGGAAGACTGTGGCCTGAAAACTCACTGACCTAACACCCTTATCCCTTATCAAGGATAAGGGGGAAATGTCCAAATGAATGTCTTTTAGTAAATCTGATTTCTAATCCAACTACAGCCCAGAAAGGACCAGATGGGGTCATCATTCCCAATAACTACTGTGACTTCTGCCTCGGAGGCTCCAATATGAACAAAAAAAGTGGCCGGCCTGAGGAACTTGTATCATGCTCAGACTGTGGGCGCTCTGGTAGGTGACTCCTTCTTGCATCTTTCTTGTACAAAGGCATTTGTGTGATTTGGTTTTTGCACCTTCTGAAGATTTTGAAGAAAGGCAGCATATTTGGGAAGGGATAGAAGATGAAATCTTACCTCTTCTCTGTATTTGTGGGAAAGGATGACTGAAAAATTTTATATCATAAACCCCACTGTTGTGTTCATATTTTTAAGATAATGGGGTCTTAGGAAATAATTAAGTTTTAATGTATTTATTGGCTTTTGGGAACATTGGTACATGTACTAGTTGTTCTTCAGATGGAAGGAGAAAATCCTATGACAATTTTAAAGAATTGTCTCAGTCTTTAAATGCTGCAATTACAACTATAAATTACTTACAAGATTTATGAAAGTTGCATGACAAGCATTTCCATTGATTACACATTTCATGCATTTCTTCATCCAGAAAAGAAAGAGGGAGAAAATTACAGGGTAGGTATGGGGGTAGCTGTCAAGAATTATCCTCTTACAAGATGACTATCATTAGTTTTGTTTAAAGAGGTTTTTATTTCTCCCTTTTCTTCCCTTCTCTCTTTTTAAATGTAGGCAATTGTGTCTTTCCCATTCTGAGTTGTCTTTATTTCTGGGCTGTTGTTTTCTTCCTTCCTTTCTTTTTTTTTTTTTTCTTTATCTTTTTTTTGAAATTTTTATATCAACTGAACAGTTATTTATAGCTCATGTAGGAGGTAGTGGTGGTGGTAGAGGGAATGGGAGCCCTTTAACAACTGCATATTCCCTCTTTGATACAAGTTTTCACTTGCAGTATTTTTGTGTAGTGGTGATAGTAGTCGTAATAGGACGATCATATAGAAATCTGAAAACCAAAGAGGCCTTGAAATTCAGTATGAATGCCGCTCCTTCTGTACTGTAGTCACTGAAAGATGTCTGTTGCTTCATGACTGAAATGCGATGTGGAATATTCTCATGCCAAGGAAATGGCCTTTTTATGCTCCTGCTGAAATTCATAGTAAGCCTATTACCACATTCAGTGGCAGAATGACTAGACTCTCACTGACAAATTGCCTTCTGCAGTTGCTGTGACCTCTGAAGATATTCTGAAATGGTACTGGTCACCAGAGGATCAATGGCAACCCCTTTGGTTTTCTCCAGGGGCGTCCTTACGATTGCTGTGCAGTCAGAGACATGTACCTTTCAGTGAATATGTGGTTGCTTCTAATAACTGAAGGGGGAGGTCCATGGAGTCTGTGGTGCCATCATGGAAGATCATTGCCCTTCGCCTTGGTTGTTCTATTTCAATATAACTAATTTCAGCGTTTTCCTGATACGGCACAGTGAGATGGATCCATATTTTATTGCTACTTAAACATTGCTATGGTGATTATATCAGAATGCAACACAAATACATTAATTCCCTTGATTCCTTAGTGTGATAGAACAAGTAGATCGGCATGTAGCCTAAACTGTGCAAAATCAGTTCCATTAAATGCTATCCTTGTACAAATTCTGACCCACTTGGGTCATTCATAGGATCTGCAATGCTGTGACTGATGTGTGATGAAAGTGATTAAGGTATAACCACACATTAATCTCTAAACCAAAACAATGAAACCTCTTTGGTGTCTGCCATCTTTCTCTTTTATAATAATGGAGAATATTTTCATTACACTGAAAGAGAGGTCACGGAAATTATTTTGTTTCTTCTGTTCACAAAGTCAGTAAAATCACATTTCTACAATATGGTTTATCTGCCATTTATTTTGTTATATCCATTTTCTTTTTTGTGAACAGGATTTACTTCTTTATGTCTCAAGCAATGCAGTGTACTTGTTATATGACTGATTCTTGTAGCTGGAGCAGGGACCCAGCTGTTGGTTGCTTAATACCATGTTACCGTTTATGAATAACAAAATAGCTGTTCCCTAAAATCTCACTCTTCAATTTTGCTGGGGCACAGGAGCCATCTTTTTCTCTATCTTCCCTGAAGAGGGAATTTGAAGGTCGTACTATTAATCACATAAAAAGTTTGAGAGAGAAAACAAACCTCAATTTCACAGATTTCAGTATCTGACTTCTCTTTTTAGGAGTCTTCTTATGGTTGTTGTTGCTGTTATTGATACTCGGTGTGGAGAATTTCCTGTTCCACCTTGAAAGTTGACTCACACAAATTTGAACTTTTCAGTATTCCCCAAGATGGGTTACTCCTCATCTCAGTTGTTTTAGTTGTTGAACTGTATATATTAGTTTTGAGGGTTTTTTAATTTTGAAGGACATGGCATGAAGTTTGTATTGAAGTATTGGTTTAGGTTACTTTCACTTAGTCTTCAAAATGTATTCAATTTTGTCTACAGAGGAGGTTCTTTAGGATCAGGTGAAGAACCGGGATAAAAAGTAGTCCTGGAGTTGATGAGGTATCTAGTGGTTTACATTTCTATAGCAGAAAATTTGTGACTGTTGATGCCGTTGTGCTTAGAGCTAACAGTGTCTCATGACTTATATGGTCTAAAAATATTTAAAAATTTATCTAAATAATTATGAGGAAATATTTTACTGTCTTTTGAAGAGAGGAAAACATGATTAACCCTTTCGCTGCTGTAGCTATGGGTACCTGTGGTGTTTGTAGATTTTTTTTTTCTTCGAACGAGAAACTGATCCTTTTTTTATTTTCCTTACTGCAGTTCTACCTGTGCTATGTTGTTGGGGTGCGCGGGCACATACAAGCACACACGTATGAGCTTGATAGTCTGACTTGTTTAATGATAATGATGATGAAAAGAAATGATGATGATGATGCCTGTTGCTTAACCCATGTGCTGATATATTCATCATACATGTCAGCTCATTTGGGAAGAGAAGGCAGGAGGGACGAAGCAGCGCCAGCACGCACTACGGAGGACTTGTTCGGTTCCACGTCAGAAAGCGACACCTCGACCTTTCATGGCTTTGACGAGGACGATGCAGAAGAGCCTCTCTCGAGCCGAGGAGGTGGCTGTGGTGGCAGCTCTCCCTCTGCAGACAAAAAGGGTGGCTGCTAAAATAACTAAAAAGACACAGAAACTCTGAGCGATTTGCTGTCCTTTTTACTACTAAGATTATTATTACCTTTTTCTTTTTTTTTAATTTTAGGTCATCTTGGGGTTTTGGTTTGTTGTTTTTCCTCCCCCCCCCCCCCTTTTTTTTTTTTTGTTATTTTTGTTATGTTTTCCCTGTGGGGCATACACTGAAAGCACAAGCATTTAAAGCTCTTGACAACTATTTTGAAGAGACAGAAGGTTTTTGATTTTCCTGTTTTGTTTTTGGGTTTGGTTTTTTTTTTCATTTTAATTTGGTTATATCCCACCTCCCCTTCTTCTCTTTCTCTTTGGAAACATAAGAAGTGGATTTAATTTTTTTTTAATAGTGAGCAGAGTTGATTTTCTCATCTTTTAATATATATATCAGCAAACCACAAAAAATACAGATGGGTTGGAGAACAGAAAGCAAACCCAAATAGTTTTTTTTAATTATTATTATTTATATATTCTATATATTATTAGAAAAACTACTTTTTAAATAAAAAAATAGAAAAAAATACAACAAAAAAGCAATGGATGTCTACTTGATAATAGAACTGTTTCTAGAGAACCACTGTGGGCGGACTCTGTCAGGGGACAAGGAAACCCTTGATGTGACGGCTTCTGCGTTTCGAGATTTTGCACTTATTGTAGCATGTGAAGTCTGGCTCTTCTCATACATCTGCTATGCTACAGCCTGAAAATAAAAGCAGCACCATAGAAGACCACGACCTTGGGGAACATATTTCCATCTCCTTTGGACACCTTTACACTCAATAGATCTCTTCCTCCCTGCACCCCTTCATGTCTTCCCCACACCGTTCTACTTTTTTTTTTCTTTTCCTTCACCTTTCACTTGATGGACAGCAATTTCCAAGCATAGGGATGGAATATGAATGGCAAGTCATAGACATCACAGACAAAACAAATGGAGGAGCAGAATCATGGAAGAAATGACATGGAAAAATACCTCACCTATACTTTTCTTTCCATTTTTAAATTTCAATTCACAGCATTTTTTTCCTGTGTTGCCCTGTTTTTTCTCTCTGTAGTGTCTCATGAGACACTTTATTTGCTTCTTAATAGCTTCTTTTGAAATAAACCAAAGCAATACTAATTAAAGTTCCAAGGGCAATGAAGAAGAGAGTGAGTCCCTTCCCAGCAACTTTCCCAGAAAGGAGGAAACATGCAGCGGGATTTGAAAGGTATGTCCGAGCTGAAATGTCTTTCACTACTTGAGAAATTTATGTGCCCTGGATTTTCAACAGACTTCTGACTGAGCTTTGTTGTAGCAGCAAGTCCCATGCATTAAAAGTGTATTATGTGCCACATTCACACCCCTGGTGAAGCTAATGGAAGTTTTGTGGGAGCAGGATCCAGCCTTGTGTACAGTCAGGAGCGATGCAAAAGGAGTCAGTGTGTAGTTATGTTTTGCTGTCCTAATGCAGGCAAAAATCTCCCTGGAGCAGGGGCAAGGTTAAGTTGGAAAGATCTAATTTTACTGATGTACATAATGCAAACTGGGTGAAATCATGTCCTGATTTAGAGCAAAGGCAAAAGAGACATTTCTCTGGACAGTGCCTAATCCTTAAACTGTAGGTGTGTGTTATTGATAGCAGAGTAAAAGTCTCAGCCTTGCAATAAAGAATTTGGATATGCATAATGAATGAAGCCAGACCAAATGGACTCCATTTTTCCTGTTTCTTTGCTAGGGTAGCCTGTCTGTGAGAGCAATTTCAACTCCCTCCCCCGCCCTCCAACCTTACAGAAAAAAAGAGAAACAATTCCGTCTTTTGATTTTTTTTTATTGTTCTCTTTAGACATGGAATGAGCAGTGTCCAAATTCTGCTTTTAGGTA
This sequence comes from Pomatostomus ruficeps, assembly GCA_013400735.1. Lineage (NCBI taxonomy): Eukaryota > Metazoa > Chordata > Aves > Passeriformes > Timaliidae > Pomatostomus > Pomatostomus ruficeps. The sequence continues at coordinate 28,709 of VYZT01016496.1, forward strand.
TACAGGCATACATCCATAATATAAGATAATTGATGTCTAGATTACATTAATAATCTCCTGTCAGGATGCTGTTAGAAAACATTACAGATAACTCTGTATGTGTATACCAAAGGACAGTGCATGCCAGAGCCATGCACACTTGCCAGGAGAGAGCCTTAAGTTTTCCCCATTTTGATAATCCTTTTCTGTTGCTGTTGTGTTTCTCTTGATTTATTATAATCAATCAAGTGTTAAATCAGTTCTATTTGGACATAATGCTGTTAATGAGAAGTGTATTTTAACTGATAAAAACATTCATTTTTCCACAATCAGTCCTTTTTTTCCCTCTGAAATAGTGCAAGATAAATATATAATATTTTGTTACTCTTCTATATTTACTAAAGTTCAGTCCTTGCAGCACCTGAATTAGGTAGCTGAAACCTACTCAAGTACAACTCTCTGAAGAACTCCAATCACTGCATAAACTGCAGAACAGGCATACTCTAAATGGAGTTTTTCCAAGTGGAGTCCCTAATATTGTCTTTTGTGAATCATGCCTAACGCATTCTGGGCTCTTTTGGAATACAAACAATAATCAGATGCCCATAATTCAGTAAGTCTTGACTTAGTTTCACAAATGCAGTTACTGTAACAATGCATACAGTCTTAATCCTTTCGCAACGAAACCACCCATCTTTGTGACAACTGAGTAGCACAGTACCCTCAGAAAGACCCCACAACAGCTCATGAAGTGCATAGAAATTGCCAGCCGACATTTATTTCTGATAACATAGAAAAACATCCTCACAGTTACTTATGTCATTAATGGGTATATGGATGGTCACTCGTTCAATATAGTCCTGAGTGAGCAAGTAAGGTAAAATGAATTCACTGTTATGGAGTGAGAGTAGTTCTTGGTTTCCTCAGAATGCCTTATTAAACTGACATAACCAACATAAATTTAGTCCAGCAGGCTGAGCAGTGTGGTACTGACCACAGCAAGGAAATTCAGATGTGGAGCTGGAAACTAAAAGAGGGCTTGTTTAAGCGAGGTTGTAAAGTAGTGTTAATGGTGAATACTGCATGGAGTGTTGATATGGAAATGAAATATTCTCAGGATATATGCTGGAGTGAAGGCTGGGAACAGGGAAAGAAGGTTGGTAGCTCCAAACTGAAGGAAGATCAAAGCAAAGGGGCTGCTACACAAGGCCCTCTCAAGAGGGGAAGATGACGGTGTTAATGAGGCTGAAAATATATAGGAGAAGGTTTCATAAATGCAATTAAGAAAAATAAAGGACTCAGACACTAGCATAACCAGTTCTAAAATGAGGGAACTGCACAGTATCAATTGTATCCTAAAGGGCACATAGGTCCCAAACCAAACTAGGGAGGCATTAAAAGGTTTGCAATGTGAATTCTGTATTGTAACTAAAAATTTATCTTTGAAATCACAAAGAAATGTGATAGTCTTTATTTCCCAGTTATTTTAGCAGTTCAATGAAACTTTCTGTTCTTCATAAAATCTTCAAAGGTGTAGCCCTTCAACTAATCACAACCCTGGCTATTCTAGTTCTCCACCAAGGATGTCCTTCTTATTACAGGAAGGTTGCCACATTGTTGTCCAAAGATTCTGCTGAAACACATGCTCCCACACAAACCATGTACCAAAATAAGAAAACCCCAATGTGAAATGTGAATAAAGGGGTGTTTCATTTCAGGCCCTAAATGCAGACTTTTCTGTGTTTAATCTTATAAACTGTTTCCTCAGGCACCTTTCCACTGCTCCATACTACAGGATCTTAGAAAACACACATAGTTTCCTGAGTTGTCCTCTGCTAACTCTGATTCACAGATGGGCGCAGGAGAATAAAGGAAGTGGCATGCTGCTTGAGCAGCTGATAAGGGAGTAGAAAGGCTACAGGGAGTGTGCACTGATCCTTGGCCTATTCCCTTTTGAGGCATTTAATTAGTTGAAATTTTAGCAGGGACAGACCTCAGTTCTTTCACGAAAACAGTATAAAATTTCAAGCGTGTTAATATACATTGAGAAAATTTTAAGAAAATACAGAATTCTGGCATAGATGTTAAAAAGTAAAAGAAGAACCAGGCATGTGGTGGAACAGGAATGGAACTGAAATCTGACTTGCTTCACTTTGCATCTCTTCCCTTCACCCAGGCACCCCCCAGTTTTGTGGGCTGGATATTTATTTCTCGAATATGTAATAGTGCTTGGAATAATACTGTATGTATGTGGTAAGGCCATAAATGATGAGCCTAGGCTGCTGAAACAAGGGCCAGAGAGAACTTTACGACATGGTTCAGAAGGATTACCACTGGGCTTTCTCAGCTGTTGCTTTTATTGAATGAAACCTGTCTGTTAATACGCTTGCTGGTATGGTGTAGACAAGCTCCGGAATGGCCATTTGCTTCAGCAGAATGTGTTATTAGAATCCCTCCCCACATTGTTTTGCCTTGGAGCTTTTACATTAGTTATTCATTTTGAGTTCCAGTTTGCCATTTTACAGACCTCAGCTTAGGCTCTTGATTGAAGACAGAGACTCAGTTTGCTGCCTGCTGATGCATGGAGCAAACAAGAACTGCACCCAGAGAGTCAGAGTCTGGACTGTGCTGGGGCACCACTGTGTTCTCTCCTGCCTGCTTTGCCTTTCTCTGGTTAATTCTTGCAATGATATTTTGAGATGGACCCTAAAATAATAGTTAAAAGTCCATAAAACTATGGAATTTTCAAAGTCCGGCTCTTCATGCAATTTGCCTCTTCCCCATGGCAAGCAGTTTTACTGAATTAATTCCTCAAGCAAACATTGTATTGGGCCCACTGGGAGTCATCTTACTATAAAAACTGCAAAATCTGCCCAGTGTGTTTTGTGCGGCAACATATGTAGATGTTTCCAATAAACACTCATTTCATATTCTCTGTAGCACTGGGTCAGGCCGGCTAGGCCGCAGGAGCCAAAAGGAGAGCCAAATAAAAGACCACACAGAGACAGCAGACGGAGAGGGCAAAAAGAGAGAGCAAAAGGGGAGAGGGCAGAACCCTCTGCCTTTATTTATATGTTTTTACAAATCACCATGGATTGGAGGTAGAAATCACCACCTCTTAATTCCATTGGTCAAAGCATCTGTCTATCATATTTCTCCACCCAGGATAGTGAAATAATAAACAACACAGACAGTTAGCAAAACATAGATAGTTGTTAAGAAACCATGGCCATGTTTACAGAAGAAGTGTGAGAAAGTATTACAGCAAAGAGAAACACTGAGAAACTGCAAAACTCAGGACAACAATTCTCCTCTTTTTTTTTTTCCTTACTTATATAAAACTTGTAGCTATAAGTAAAGTATGAGGCACACGCATGAGTTCATGCTGGCATGGGGTTGTTTTGACAAACCTCACAGTGCAGGAATTCAGCCAGGAGGAATTTTTGCTGACTAAGCCATTACAATAAACCCTACCAATCTTTGTTCTCTTTGCCAGATATCTACCAGTGTTGAAAAAACCCAACCTGTATAAATACCACTGAAACTGAGTCAGAACTATTTTCATGTCCCTGTCTGTATTTCCATGAATGCTAAGTTGCCAATTTCAGAGCAGACATGTAGTAACATTTAGAAAAAAACCCCAGCTCTTGGGATTTCCAGGTCTGATAGCTCAGTTAAACAGATGCTGCCAGTTCATATGTTTGACTTACTCTTTTGGTCTCTGGCAGCTGTAAGATTTTGGACCTTCATGTAGTCCAGAGCTGATATAAGAGATGTGGGGAAGACACAGGAAGATGCACTTGCATTTTGTGGAAATAAAGAGATTATTTTATTTGCTATCTAATCCTGCTCAGGATCTTAGCAGTATGTAACTTAGCCAATTCATAGAATAGATGCAATGCAAAATGCAATCTTTCATTCTTTCCAGAAGTTATTGCATTGCTGCCACCCCATGTGTATCATTCAGAAAATGTCTTTTGTGCCATGCTGCATACACTTGTGGCTCCCTCCAAATAATTAAGAGTAGAACAAGGTAATTAGAGCAGGATTTCATAAGCAAAGGTCTTAACCTCTACTGAAGTGACAGTATCTAAGCTGAACGATGAAGGTTATTTAATGATGTTCCCAATAAGAAAGACTGACAGTGTTCAGTGCCTTTCTTTTGGATATGCTTTTCTTATCCTATTTGTTTTCTTTGCATTAATTTATGGCTTCCGCAGTCAGTTGAAACTGAGTATTTCAAGCTATATTTTCAAGGAGCTAGAATGCAAGCAGTGTTGGAAGTTTGGTTTGTGCTGTTCCTTTTTTTTTTCTGAACACTTGCTTTTGTTGTCTGAGTTGGTTTAGTTTTACTTTGTATTGCTTTTCCCTCTGCAGTCAGCCCTGCCCTCATGGATTCCAGCAGCCTTCAAGCAAGACATTTCAGAAGAAGACCGAGAGAAGCCAGGATGCTTTGATACTTCTATCCTTGCCCTGACTCTTCCATACTCATGTTCCATCTGGCACAGGAGCCTGGACTGTGGGAAGTTGGCTGCCAACTGTTGAGAGAAGTTCTGGGGATGCCCTAAGCTGGTGCAATACAAAGAAGTTTTTTGAAGTCTTGATTTCACTTTCTTTTAAGTGTGTGTATAAACCCAGGTCGGACTGGAATTGATCTACAGTAGAACTGACTGAAAAACAAACAAACTGAAAAAGACAACTATTTTATTTATTTCGATATTTAAGAAAGAAGTGCTGAAGTTGCACAGTATTTTTGTTTGAAATACATTTTACTTCAAATTTTAAATGCAATTTTGTGAAGACATGAAATTTTAAAAAGCACTTACTGTAAAATAAAGACTGAATATTTACTTTAAGGAAAAAACTTTTTTAAAATAATGAAAATAAAGGTCAACTCTGCTCTCTCTCTTACTTTAAAGAAGCCATTCATACATGTGCTGGGTATCTTTGTTTTTTGAAAATTGGATGTGGTAAGTGAAGATTGTTCTGGTTTATTTTCTCCTTAATAATATTATCCTGTTAGATGCTTAAAACTTACTTTGCTGTACTGTGTTAGGCACAAATCTGAACAAGAACTGTTGGAGTAGCAAAGACCAGGCTCAGTGGTTGAATTTTTTTTGTTGCCAGATTTTGTGTCCATTTCAAAAGACTGTCTTCTCCCAGTAGGATTGATGTGTCTCTTCTGCATAGTAGAAGAGGTTTGCTCTTGAGCAACTCTGTGAAATACTTCTGCTGAAAGAGGGGTTTAAAAATTGAAAACAACTGTGTTCATTTTTGGTTTATGTTTTGCTTTGGTAATTCCACAGCTGATTGTGAGCTGGTTGTAAGGGAGGGATCTAAATGTTAAGTGCTCTTGGCATGGATCTTCCTGCCAAGGGTGCTGTCATGTGTAGACGACTTGTGTACTTCAGCCCTTTCTGAAGTGGTAGTGGACTTTGAAAAGCATATAGGTGCAACCATATGTCTGCAATAAGCAGCAGGGGTTACTATGCAGGAGAAAAATACGAGTTCCCACAGCTGCAATCCTAAGTTGTCCTGTGAGGCAGCGGAGAGGGATGGTCACATCCCAAATTCTGAGTTGTTAGGCATTTTCTCGGTGAAAAAGGTGTTCTCCTTTGTACAAGAACTGGAGGGTTTTGTTGGCTGCCAGATCTGCTCATAGTGGATAGCACAGGTCTGTCCAGTATCATGTGTGATGCAGTCTAGCAGGGATGCAGCATAGCCTTGTGTCCTAGGAGAAGAGTATTGGACTTTGCTCTGTCTGGCACCCCTGTTACAGAGGAGAAGCAAACTGAGGGAGGGCAAGCCATACCAACAGTTATTGGGATTGACCCTCAGGGTATAGGCAGAAAAAAGTTTTGTTCATGTGGCTTACGCTGGCTTTCAGAGTGAAAAACTACGTCTACAAAAATGCATGCTGACTAGGTGAAGCTGACAGAAAACCTGATTGTTTCCCGCACACCTAGAACTCAAGCTCACCTCATTGAGAGGTTTCCATGTGTCAGTAGCAGCAAATTTTCTACTCTTCTCCCTTTCCCTTCTCCCACTTCTTCCCAGATTAAAACATAAAGTCAAAAATAACCATGTAAAGTAGTCCTGCTCCAACTAAATTAGGTAAAACATAAAGTCAAAAATAACCATGTAAAGTAGTCCTGCTCCAACTAAATTAGGTGGCAATTTGTGTCCTAATTGGGCTCTTTAGCAGGATGTGTTTGCCTTGTTCATGTTGTTGGTTTCTAAACTTGCAGAGGGGAACTGCCTCTAGAGAAAAAAAAAAAAAGAAATTTTCATTTCATCAAAATATAAAACGCACAACTGTAATGAAGATTTTAAAACTGTAGGGTCTGTGTTCAGTTTGTGTAATAATCCTTCCAAATAAAAGTTCTGCTTCCAGTGTCCCTACTGTATATTCCTCTGTAAATATTTCTTTCCCAAACCAATTACACAAAGTCTTTTTTAGTACAAATAATCTTCTTTTAAAAAAACATTGTTGAGTAACATACATGTACATTTACTTTTCTAAGCTCTCCATTGTTTATAATACTCTCTTTGAAGCTTAAAATAAAACTTCCTCCTCTATTGATTTTGCTTCCCTTTTCCATTTTGTAAATTATGACTTTTGTCCCTGGATTTTGTTTTGTATTTCCTAATGAACCATGACATTAACCAAGAATTATCTTAATTTTTCTCTTTTACTTTCTCTTCTCTATTCATTGGACTGCCGAAAACGGTCCTATTGCTTGCTATAGTGAAGGTAGTCAGGAAATAAAAAAGTGCTTCTGTATAAGATTCATTATAAGAGTGTTTTCTATCATTTGGTGATAATAGAGGATTGTGCTAAATGTATTGGTATTTTAATAGCCTTCTTCAGGAGATTAGTAGAGTTGCATTGAGGTAATTTGGAGTCAAAGGTGGAGTTAAGTTATATGATAGTTGTTGCATAGATTTTAGTGACATTGCCTTAAGGAGTTCTTAAGCCCCTACCTATGCTGTTTCCAATCCAGTCACTGGAGTAACTGGAAACTGTGGTTCCCTTTGCATTTCACAGTGTTGGCACAAACCTTCCCTTTCCCTTTCCATGTATTAGGTTAGTGATATGGCTGTATAGAATGAAAAGAGAAAGAGGAAATACTATTTCAGATTAGATGCTATCTTTTTGGGGAACTCTGTGTGTGACCTCTTCCCTAATATGCCTTGCTGTTATTTTTTATAAAGCTCTGTTACAGATGGGTTCCTACCTGCCTGATTCTTAACATCTGTGTGTGACAAACTGTGTCTTTGTGGCAGATAATTAACTGTTCTTGGCCTTCTTTTGTAGCCTTTCCCTAAAAATTTTTATTTTCCACACGTGTAATTTCAATTTCCATTAGTGTTTTGTTTTTTCACTCCTTCTTCAGGTCAATACAACTTGAAAACCTCACTTCTTACCTTCAGATCTTATCTTTACCTGTGCAAGGCCTTTGGCCAATTCATTGGAGGAAGGAGGAAACACAAAGGCAGTTTCAGCTACCTTTGCTGTCTTCAGTCACTATGGCTCTTTGGAACCAGTTTGGGGTCTCATAGAGCAGCTCGGGGACTCTTTAGTGGATTGTCTTCAGCTGTTCTGTGGCTGAAAAGGTCTTTTGTTCCTTTTCAGGTGTTGTGCACTGGGGACCAGAGGCAGCTGAAAAGGTGGGGCAGGTGCCAGCCAGCTCTGAGCTGTGCTGAGAAGGCAGCTGTGGTAGTCTCCTTAGAGTAGACCATGAGTGATAGGATTGCTGCTTTTACAGCTCCTCCTAGAACCATCCATTCTCCTTTTGTGATTTGATCTCAGGTATTCCTACAACGATCTGAGCTGCAGGCTTCAAGAACTACATTTTCTTAATGATTTCATGGGGGCGGGTAATCTTTTCTGACCTGAAAGCAGAGAAAGGAGGAGAAGGTATGTGATGGCTCCTGGTCAGTGCTGCTTTTTCTCTTCTTCTCTAAGCTCCTCTTGAGCTTTCTTCTGTGCTGGAGAGGACAGAGAGATCTAGACAGAGGCTTGACTGAGGGCAAAGCTGAATACTGACAAGACGGAGGGAGGAAGGAAGGAAACTGCTTGTGGCATTGATGCATTAAGATTTAGCTTTTATATTTTTCAGCTCCTGCACTGCTTTAGTGTGGAACTCTCAAACTCCACACAGGCTGGGAGCTCCTGTTCTCCCATCCTGCTCAGACACAACAAATCCTCTCCAGGCTGCACTCAAGGACACCTCGTTGGCCCAGGCCCCCAAAGATGGAAACGGAGCCTCTAAAAGGGGGGACAGACTTGGGCTAAATTACATCATTACATGAAATTGCAATTGGAGAATTGACCCTGATAGGTAAATTGATCAAAACTTATATAAGTGTAGAAAACTCATGACCCGTCATCCATCTTGGGTTAGCCCCTCCAAAAGAAGGCTTTTGACTGCCCAAGGTATACCTGTTGAAGGCCCTTCCATAAATACCCATAATACCTATTTTATTCTCTTAATCTTGTCTGGCCTCTGTTTTAGGTAGCCACTCCAAGGCATCAGCATCACTGCGCTTTCCTTGTTCAATAGGTTGTCTCCCATTCTAACATCCATTGTCATTTTCATTGTCCTCAGGGTGATGGATGCAGAAACCAGAACAAGGCATTTCTGCTAAGGTAGCCAGGAGTGAACGTGTATGTTGAAATTGGCCTTTATGGATGTCTGTCAACACCTTGTTTAGATGAATGGGATCCTTCCCACCACAGCATAGCTGTTGTTACAGGCTGTCAGACTCCAAGGAATGTCTACATAAGTCTTATTGCTTTGAACATTTTTGTGCTTTTTTTTTTTT